>CAXKVI010000002.1:74685302-74830230 GCA_964058755.1 Campiglossa producta
GGATTGAGAGTGACCCCACCTAGGTAGCAGACTCTCTTTCTTGCTAACGCAATGCATTCGCAGAGTATGTGAACAGGCGTTTCGTCGTCCAGTTCGCAAAACCGACAAATTGTTGTATCTGACAGATTCAGCTTACTCAGGTGATAACGCATACCGCAATGTCCCGTAAAATACCCAGTGATCGTTCTTAGATCCACCCTCCCTAGATTAATAAGCCTATCTGATGCTCTTTGTGAGGGTTCTAAAAAGAGTTTGGCCTGCCTCTGCCCTAGGCTGCTAAGCCAATGCTGCCTAAACCGTTTATTTTCCCCGTTGCTTATTGTCTCCTTTACGTGGGCCTTCGTGAGTCCACAAAAGGGTTCCGGACCATAAAATGCTGTTAGAGCCCCATGTTTTGCCAGGTGATCTGCTTTTTCGTTGCCGTCTAGAGCGTTGAAATTTTTTATGAAAGTGAAGTTTCAAGTTGCGGTAGAATTATGTGGTGGGCGTTTATATAAATGGAGGCGTGGCACCTCTCATACAAAAAACTTAATGGTCTGTACATCTTCGCATCTATTTGCCGTAAAATATTGGAGTTTTCTATGAAAGCATACTGAGTTGTGGTAGAATTATGTAAAAGTGGGCGTCATTGGAAAAGGAGGAGTAGCACGTCCCATACAAATAAAAATTTGGGCTTATAAAGTGCACATCTCTATAGGTGTTTGCTCAAAAAAGCATTGCAATTTGGTATGAAAAAATTAGTTTGACTTGCGGTTATGTGAAAGTGGGCGTTATTGTAAAAGGGCGCGGCATATCTCATAGAAATTGAAAATTGTAAAGTGTATGTCTCTGCAGGTGTTTGCTCTAAAGCATTGGTATTTTGTATGAGAAAATTAGTTTGAGTTCCGGTAGAATTGTGTAAAAGTGGGAGGTATTGTAAAAGGGGCGTGACACCTTCCATACAAACTGAAACTCTTAAACTGTGTATCTCTGTAAGTCATTTCTCTAAAGCATTGGAATTCTATTCATTGTTGTCAAATGCTCCTAATATTTCTTCCCTTAAGAATCCTCCAAACCTGACAAGTCAGACTCCCCGAAATTCTCCAAAATCTTTTCTTTGACTTTGTAGCTCATTTTCCTTGACTTATTTTCAAATTATAATGCGCTAACAATAATAAATCCAAACTCTTCAGGTCTCAATCGCAAATAAATTTCTTCTGCAATCTAGAGCAAATTTACACCTTACAGCAAAATTGTTGCCATTTGGCAACACGCAAAGTTATAAAAATCAGTACCGCTTTGTAAATTTTTCGTAAAAAAATATTTTTATGCCAAAGCGTAGATTGAAGATTCTTTTACTTATTTTATACAACTTTTAGTCAAATTATTGTCATAATTTACTAAAAAATGTATATAAGTAAAAGACAAATTTCATAGTAAAATTATGTATTGCAAAGGCCTTTTATGAAAAATTGTATATTATCGATATTTAATGGACGATGATAACTTATTTGATTTTTGTCTACTCTTTAAACATCAATCTTCAACAAAATGTAAGAAAGAAAGTGATATTTTATACACAGGAGTAGCTAGGCCCCTCTAAAGTTGGATGTTGCCATATGGCAACAATATCGCGAAAGGGTTAATCTTCAATTTTGTGTGTGTCAGGGTAAAATTTGGATCTGATTAAAGAAGATTTATTGGAGTTAATCTCCGTGTGTGTATCCATAGCATAATACACATTCTCGAAGTCATGAGTTATGCTATGGATACACACACGGAGATTACCCTAGCCCATGGGCATTGTGTATAACATGATACACAAAAATATTTTCTGTTCTATGGCGGCGTGGTAAGTAAAGTTACTTTTGGAATATGGCAATAACGACTAAACTTAATATCTATATATTAATAGGCTAACACTCTCCCCATACAAACAGACGCAACCCAATTTCGTATAGTATTTATGGATAGATCTCTATAAATTTTATAGTGGAAACTTAGAATGGACTAATCTGGTGTCTCACCAAAAAAAAATTTTAAAATTATTTTTAGTTTATTTGTTATTAAAGAAAACATAGGTCTCCAAACTCTCCAGCTATTTTGTTATCTCCACATTCTGTTGTACCCGAACTATACATCACTATTCAGAACACTTATAAAACTCCCAAAGACACACCTACCGCTCATTCCCTTACACACACACGTACATATCTATGCAATGATCCAGCAGCTGCCACTTGCTTTTATTTTTGTGCCAAAAAAAAAAGCAACAAAATGTACCAAATTATATCATCTTCGGCATCTAAACACCATTTGTAAGCTAAGAAGTCCAGCTTCACTTCTGGCTTTATATATTTAACTTTTTGCCTATTGGTTTAACGATATGATTTTGTAAGAAAATTCCACAATGTTAAGATCGAAATTTAAATATCGTACGGACTTTAACTAAAGAACAATTTTACATTACACTAATGCTGATTTCGTTGAACATGTTTATACCCTTGCACAGAATACTGTAAAAGTGTGATAAAAGTGTACCCGTTCTACATGAAACTGCTATATCGATAAAACGAACAAAAAACATTGCCCGTTTGCTATGCTATGTGCATGAATAATTAGTTTTCGCTTATCAACCATATTCAATTGTTATTGCAAAATCCAATTTTTTTCACCAAATTTATCTGTCAAATAAAATTTTCGTCAGCTGATTTTCAGTGCAACCAACTACCCTGTCTAAGCTTCAGAGGGTAAAAAGTGTGAGTTTTTTAGGAAATGAAAGCATATTCTGTTTGACGTTATACCTTCATTTTGCAAACGAAAACGGAAAATTGAAGAGAGTAAAAAATACGCATTTTTTGATGAAACGAAATCACCATAACTCTACTTTTTTTACGAAAAACATTTTTTGGGTATTTGTTTCCTTTATGGGTCAACCGCTAATAAATTAGCTAAAATTATGAGAGATATCTCAAAAGACAGGTTTTGGCCTCAGGATCACGAGTCCGGAAGCGCTTTTTTAATTTTTTGTTTCTATGGAAAGTTTGTATTGTATTTGTATTTGTATTTATTAAACATTTTCTTGATGCATATTTAGTGACATAGGATTACAAAATTACATTAAATAATTTCAATTACTATGCATAAGAAAAGTATATGGCATTTTTTATATTAAAATTTAACATAGTGTTAAATGCCAATCCTAGCGATGGTATAATGAGTTGATTTGTGTGGGGTGTACATAATTAAAAATATAATGAAGAGTTTAAGTTATACGTTAAAATTAACAAAGGTTTTAAAGAAAAACAATAATAAATATTTGCAGTTTCAAGGATAAGTAAGTAAAAGTTATGGTCAAAAAATCGAAAAACGACCCACGGCACGCATTTTTTCGCACGTTTTTAGGTACAGCCTAATAAAATTACAACAACCACATGAAAACTTGCCACTTTGATTGCAAATATCTCTTCAGAGAAGCAAAATATTAAAAAGCGCTTCCAGATTCGTGATCCTGAGGCCAAACCCCGTCTTTTGAGCTATCTCCCATAATTTCAGCTAATTTATTAGCAGTTGACACCTAAAGGAAACAAATACCCATTTTTACTTTGATTATTTGATGTTCTAAGCTTTTCTCGATTTTATTAAAGTTTAATTCACTTATGAAATTTTTGGGGGGTTAAATATTGGAAAAGTATATTTTCTAAGCAGAAAATATATTTTTCATACAGTTGAAGATTGCCCAGAAAAGTATCCCCAATCGTCTCATTTAAAGCAAATTCAATTTTCCTTGCTGAAAAAATAAAATAAAAACAAAAAATTAAAAAAAAAAACAGTTTTAAATTTTTCCTTCCACCGAGAATCGAATATAGGTGTTCTGCAAGTAGTAAACATTTATACCCATTTTTTACTTTGATAATTTTATGTGCTAAGCTTTTTTGATTTTTAAATACATAGTTTTTTTACTTATGAAATTTTTAGATAAACAAAATATTGGAAAAGTATATCTTCTAAGCAGAAAATGTATTTTTCATACAAAAAAGTGAAGTTAGTTATATAGAATTAAAAATTTGTATCCCAACATCAGAATTGTAATTTTCAAAAAATAGCTTTAAAAAAATTTGTTTAAAAGAAAAATATTAAAATTCATGCACAGGAATGTAAAGCAGGAGTTATTAGCTTTCAAATGTGGTTAAAAAAAAATCTATAGCATTACTACAAGCCGAAACATAATAATTTCAGTTGTTGCATGTTTTCATCACCTTAGGAAAAATTGCAGTATCTATATATTAATAGGCTAACACTCTCCCCATACAAACAGACGCAACCCAATTTCGTATAGTATTGTATTTATGGATAGATCTCTATAAAATTTATAGTGGAAACTTAGAATGGACTAATCTGGTGTCTCACCAAAAAAAATTTTCGAGCGGCGAGGCGCTCGTCCACTGGGGTGAACACTAGTACTTGGCGGCGAAGTCTCTTTCCCACTACGAATCCTACACCACGCGCTTTGCCGCGTGTCTGGCACTGTAGTATACGTCACAAGGTCCGATGGTCGTCTTTCCTTGTCCCGTCCATCACATTTCCTGCAGGGCGGTGATGTCAGCATTTGCGTTAACGAGGATATCAACCAGTCGGGCAGCAGTACCATCCCTTGAAAGGGGCCGGACATTTCAGGTACATGTCCTAATATACTTCTCATAGTCCTCAATTCGCTTTTCCGTGTCTAAAGTGGGTTCTCATCCGAGGATTTGCTTTCTTAGTTTTCATTGGAATTCAATTTTTTACGTGGTGGGTCCCAAACCCAGCGCACAGCCCGTATCCGGGGTAACAGAGAAGATGATGACTACACAAAAATGAGTATGCAGAAATTAGGTGCTCGAAACGTGCTCATTAAGTGCTAACTGCAGGGCCCTATGCGTTAACAGTGAAGGATGATGACTACATAAAAGGAAGTACGCAGAAATCAGCTGCTCATTGGGTGCCCACTACGTGACGTAATCTCAATTGCTGAGGTCCTCAAATTTTTCGAAAAAACGATACTGCGCTGGCTTGAGGCTTAACCTAGCAGATCACTACGCGTTAACAGTAGTGTCGGACCGAAACTGGAATTTTAGGCCGAAGCCGTAGCCGAATATTCGGCATAATCCTATATTCAAGAAAGGAAGGTCCTGAATGTTCTTAATTATACCATCAAATAGAAAAGAAGGTCCTAAATGTTCTTAATTATACCATCAAAATTTAACACGCTTTTTTTATTAATAAAATTGGGAATGTGATATAGACTGGAAGATTTAATAAATTAGGTGTAAAGTTTTAATGTTAAAAATATATAATTATGTACAGTATGGAATTGTTTTGTCGCAGACGAAGAAGCCAAATTATCGTTAAAGGTTACAATGAACTTATATAGTGTTATATTTCATTACAGTCAATTTATTTTTTACTTTTTAGTTAATTTTGTTAACCAATAATAAAAGGTTATTTTTAAAAAAGTTTTTTTTTCTTTATTTTATTTTATACTTTTTAGTTGTGAGTCTGTGAACATTTTCTAAGCGTGTTATCGGATATTATGTGTCGGGTTTTATAAAATCACTTTTTTTCTTTCCTAATCTCACTTTATCCATTCAAAATCAGCATAGCATCAGCATATTTCGGCGACCACAGACTTAAGCTAATATTTCTTATTTTCGCATACAAATTCCATAGACTTAAAATGTGTTAGGTGTGCCAAACGGTTGAAAAACGTATATTTTGACAGAGCGATGGTAAATTCTGACAGTTATCGAGGTTAATATGAACGTTCAAATTTTGACAACCATAAATGTGAGCAGAGAGATACATTTCCTATTGACAATCAAATTATTTCACAAGAGATTATGCTCACACGCGTTATTAAACACTAAAATAAAAGAGAATGCCAAAATAAAGCAATATTCATAAAGGCTAAAAACTACGTAAATTGAAAATTTATTCACAAAATATTTGCTTTGCACGTGTTTTTTCCATACGTCAAAATTTACCTTTTCGTTTGGCACAGCAAAATGGAATATATTTTTACACCATAGGAAATTTGTTCACCTCATTTTACTCTGACGAAAAAAAATACCGATTGACACACAGCCTTAGAAAAAATTTGCGCCATCTGTGTGTGTTAAGTTATAAACTTTAACAATGACTGTGCCTAAATGTGAGCAACAGTTTTCCAACCTATTTAGGATAAGTGAAACCGTGGTACTTATTGACGAAAAACTGAAACTGTACTATTAGGCCCGTTCTTTTGCTGCAATTTATGCATAATTATGTATAATTAAGCCTAAACAGCGTTTTTTTATACCTAATTGCCCTACATTAAAGCAAATTCCAAATTAGCTCCGTTTTTGTGAATTAACTTGAGCATAATCTTCATTATAAATTCCCAAAAATGAAGACGATTTGATCAGATTTAAGAATTTTGCGCTGGCAGATAAATAAACAACAACAGCTAGAAACACAAGGAAATTAAGGGTAGCTGACTGATAAATGTCACGCTGGTTTGTAAAATGCGACTATCAACAGCTAGATGTCCCCGAGGTAGCTAAAAATATGGTGCAATAAAAACCAAAGAAGTAATCCTCAATGCTGTTAACCCTTTCGCTACATCTTTTTACTACGCTGGCCAAAAAATCCAAATTCTTGTCCAACTATTTGTTTAAGCCCCAGTAACAATAAAAAATAAAATTTTTATAAAATTTTTTTTTATAAGTCTGTTTTTTTATATGTTGCCATATGGCAACAAATATACTGTACGGTAAAGAAAAACTAGGGAATTTTAAGTTTTGAAATTACGAATATAAGTTTATTTTAAAACGGTTTTACATCGAAATTTTAACTTTATCTTTTATATATCTATTATTTATCTATTATATATGTATGTATCTTTTATATATATAAAAATGAATGTATGTATCTACCCCTCTACCTACCAAACCGTCCATAGGATTGAAATAAAACTTTGTCAACTTATTTCTTCCCCTAGCTAGACCAAGCAGTGTGAGATAAACATTTTAAAAATTTCAGTTTGTATTGGAAGTGCCACGCCCTTTTAAAAATATTTTTACTATGCCAGTTAAGCATAGTAAAAATATTTTTAAAAGGGCGTGGCACTTCCAATACAAACTGAAATTTTTAAAATGTTTATCTCACACTGCTTGGTCTAGAGCGTTGAAATTTTTTATGAAAGTGAAGTTTCAAGTTGCGGTAGAATTATGTGGTGGGCGTTTATATAAATGGAGGCGTGGCACTTCTCATACAAAAAACTTAATGGTCTGTACATCTTCGCATCTATTTGCCGTAAAATATTGGAGTTTTCTATGAAAGCATACTGAGTTGTGGTAGAATTATGTAAAAGTGGGCGTCATTGGAAAAGGAGGAGTAGCACGTCCCATACAAATAAAAATTTGGGCTTATAAAGTGCACATCTCTATAGGTGTTTGCTCAAAAAAGCATTGCAATTTGGTATGAAAAAATTAGTTTGACTTGCGGTTATGTGAAAGTGGGCGTTATTGTAAAAGGGCGCGGCATATCTCATAGAAATTGAAAATTGTAAAGTGTATGTCTCTGCAGGTGTTTGCTCTAAAGCATTGGTATTTTGTATGAGAAAATTAGTTTGAGTTCCGGTAGAATTGTGTAAAAGTGGGAGGTATTGTAAAAGGGGCGTGACACCTTCCATACAAACTGAAACTCTTAAACTGTGTATCTCTGTAAGTCTTTTCTCTAAAGCATTGGAATTCTATTCATTGTTGTCAAATGCTCCTAATATTTCTTCCCTTAAGAATCCTCCAAACCTGACAAGTCAGACTCCCCGAAATTCTCCAAAATCTTTTCTTTGACTTTGTAGCTCATTTTCCTTGACTTATTTTCAAATTATAATGCGCTAACAATAATAAATCCAAACTCTTCAGGTCTCAATCGCAAATAAATTTCTTCTGCAATCTAGAGCAAATTTACACCTTACAGCAAAATTGTTGCCATTTGGCAACACGCAAAGTTATAAAAATCAGTACCGCTTTGTAAATTTTTCGTAAAAAAATATTTTTATGCCAAAGCGTAGATTGAAGATTCTTTTACTTATTTTATACAACTTTTAGTCAAATTATTGTCATAATTTACTAAAAAATGTATATAAGTAAAAGACAAATTTCATAGTAAAATTATGTATTGCAAAGGCCTTTTATGAAAAATTGTATATTATCGATATTTAATGGACGATGATAACTTATTTGATTTTTGTCTACTCTTTAAACATCAATCTTCAACAAAATGTAAGAAAGAAAGTGATATTTTATACACAGGAGTAGCTAGGCCCCTCTAAAGTTGGATGTTGCCATATGGCAACAATATCGCGAAAGGGTTAATCTTCAATTTTGTGTGTGTCAGGGTAAAATTTGGATCTGATTAAAGAAGATTTATTGGAGTTAATCTCCGTGTGTGTATCCATAGCATAATACACATTCTCGAAGTCATGAGTTATGCTATGGATACACACACGGAGATTACCCTAGCCCATGGGCATTGTGTATAACATGATACACAAAAATATTTTCTGTTCTATGGCGGCGTGGTAAGTAAAGTTACTTTTGGAATATGGCAATAACGACTAAACTTAATATCTATATATTAATAGGCTAACACTCTCCCCATACAAACAGACGCAACCCAATTTCGTATAGTATTTATGGATAGATCTCTATAAATTTTATAGTGGAAACTTAGAATGGACTAATCTGGTGTCTCACCAAAAAAAAATTTTAAAATTATTTTTAGTTTATTTGTTATTAAAGAAAACATAGGTCTCCAAACTCTCCAGCTATTTTGTTATCTCCACATTCTGTTGTACCCGAACTATACATCACTATTCAGAACACTTATAAAACTCCCAAAGACACACCTACCGCTCATTCCCTTACACACACACGTACATATCTATGCAATGATCCAGCAGCTGCCACTTGCTTTTATTTTTGTGCCAAAAAAAAAAGCAACAAAATGTACCAAATTATATCATCTTCGGCATCTAAACACCATTTGTAAGCTAAGAAGTCCAGCTTCACTTCTGGCTTTATATATTTAACTTTTTGCCTATTGGTTTAACGATATGATTTTGTAAGAAAATTCCACAATGTTAAGATCGAAATTTAAATATCGTACGGACTTTAACTAAAGAACAATTTTACATTACACTAATGCTGATTTCGTTGAACATGTTTATACCCTTGCACAGAATACTGTAAAAGTGTGATAAAAGTGTACCCGTTCTACATGAAACTGCTATATCGATAAAACGAACAAAAAACATTGCCCGTTTGCTATGCTATGTGCATGAATAATTAGTTTTCGCTTATCAACCATATTCAATTGTTATTGCAAAATCCAATTTTTTTCACCAAATTTATCTGTCAAATAAAATTTTCGTCAGCTGATTTTCAGTGCAACCAACTACCCTGTCTAAGCTTCAGAGGGTAAAAAGTGTGAGTTTTTTAGGAAATGAAAGCATATTCTGTTTGACGTTATACCTTCATTTTGCAAACGAAAACGGAAAATTGAAGAGAGTAAAAAATACGCATTTTTTGATGAAACGAAATCACCATAACTCTACTTTTTTTACGAAAAACATTTTTTGGGTATTTGTTTCCTTTATGGGTCAACCGCTAATAAATTAGCTAAAATTATGAGAGATATCTCAAAAGACAGGTTTTGGCCTCAGGATCACGAGTCCGGAAGCGCTTTTTTAATTTTTTGTTTCTATGGAAAGTTTGTATTGTATTTGTATTTGTATTTATTAAACATTTTCTTGATGCATATTTAGTGACATAGGATTACAAAATTACATTAAATAATTTCAATTACTATGCATAAGAAAAGTATATGGCATTTTTTATATTAAAATTTAACATAGTGTTAAATGCCAATCCTAGCGATGGTATAATGAGTTGATTTGTGTGGGGTGTACATAATTAAAAATATAATGAAGAGTTTAAGTTATACGTTAAAATTAACAAAGGTTTTAAAGAAAAACAATAATAAATATTTGCAGTTTCAAGGATAAGTAAGTAAAAGTTATGGTCAAAAAATCGAAAAACGACCCACGGCACGCATTTTTTCGCACGTTTTTAGGTACAGCCTAATAAAATTACAACAACCACATGAAAACTTGCCACTTTGATTGCAAATATCTCTTCAGAGAAGCAAAATATTAAAAAGCGCTTCCAGATTCGTGATCCTGAGGCCAAACCCCGTCTTTTGAGCTATCTCCCATAATTTCAGCTAATTTATTAGCAGTTGACACCTAAAGGAAACAAATACCCATTTTTACTTTGATTATTTGATGTTCTAAGCTTTTCTCGATTTTATTAAAGTTTAATTCACTTATGAAATTTTTGGGGGGTTAAATATTGGAAAAGTATATTTTCTAAGCAGAAAATATATTTTTCATACAGTTGAAGATTGCCCAGAAAAGTATCCCCAATCGTCTCATTTAAAGCAAATTCAATTTTCCTTGCTGAAAAAATAAAATAAAAACAAAAAATTAAAAAAAAAACAGTTTTAAATTTTTCCTTCCACCGAGAATCGAATATAGGTGTTCTGCAAGTAGTAAACATTTATACCCATTTTTTACTTTGATAATTTTATGTGCTAAGCTTTTTTGATTTTTAAATACATAGTTTTTTTACTTATGAAATTTTTAGATAAACAAAATATTGGAAAAGTATATCTTCTAAGCAGAAAATGTATTTTTCATACAAAAAAGTGAAGTTAGTTATATAGAATTAAAAATTTGTATCCCAACATCAGAATTGTAATTTTCAAAAAATAGCTTTAAAAAAATTTGTTTAAAAGAAAAATATTAAAATTCATGCACAGGAATGTAAGCAGGAGTTATTAGCTTTCAAATGTTGTTAAAAAAAAATCTATAGCATTACTACAAGCCGAAACATAATAATTTCAGTTGTTGCATGTTTTCATCACCTTAGGAAAAATTGCAGTATCTATATATTAATAGGCTAACACTCTCCCCATACAAACAGACGCAACCCAATTTCGTATAGTATTGTATTTATGGATAGATCTCTATAAAATTTATAGTGGAAACTTAGAATGGACTAATCTGGTGTCTCACCAAAAAAAATTTTGAAAATTATTTTTAGTTTATTTGTTATTAAAGAAAACATAGGTCTCCAAACTCTCCAGCTATTTTGTTATCTCCACATTCTGTTGTACCCGAACTATACATCACTATTCAGAACTCTTATAAAACTCCCAAAGACACAACCATCCGCTCATTCCCTTACACACACACGTACATATCTTTGCAATGATCCAGCAGCTGCCACTTGCTTTTATTTTTGTGCCAAAAAAACAACAAAATGTACCAAATTATATCATCTTCGGCATCTAAACACCATTTGTAAGCTAAGAAGTCCAGCTTCACTTCTGGCTTTATATATTTAACTTTTTGCCTATTGGTTAAAGTTTATTTTTTTAACGATATGATTTTGTAAGAAAATTCCACAATGTTAAGACCGAAATTTAAATATCGTACGGACTTTAACTAAAGAACAATTTTACATGACACTAATGCTGATTTCGTTGAACATTGTTTATACCCTTGCACAGAATACTGTAAAAGTGTACCCGTTCTACATGAAACTGCTATATCGATAAAACGAACAAAAAACATTACCCGTTTCTATGCTATGTGCATGAATAATTAGTTTTCGCTTATCAACCATATTCAATTGTTATTGCAAAATCCAATTTTTTTCACGAAATTTATCTGTCAAATAAAATTTTCGTCAGCTGATTTTCAGTGCAACCAACTACCCTGTCAAAGCTTCAGAGGGTAAAAAGTGTGAGTTTTTTAGGAAATGAAAGCATATTCTGTTTGACGTTATACCTTCATTTTGCAAACGAAAACGGAAAATTGAAGAGTGTAAAAAATACGCATTTTTTGATGAAACGAAATCACCATAACTCTACTTTTTTTACGAAAAACATATTTTTGGGTATTTGTTTCCTTTAGGGGTCAACCGCTAATAAATTAGCTAAAATTATGGGAGATAGCTCAAAAGACAGGTTTTGGCCTCAGGATCACGAGTCCGGAAGTGCTTTTTTAATTTTTTGTTTCTATGGAAAGTTATGGTCAAAAAATCGAAAAATTACCCACGGCACGCATTTTTTCGCACGTTTTTAGGTACAGCCTAATAAAATTACAACAACCACATGAAAACTTGCCACTTTGATTGCAAATATCTCTTCAGAGAAGCAAAATATTAAAAAGCGCTTTCAGATTCGTGGTCCTGAGGCCAAACTCCGTCTTTTGAGCTATCTCCCATAATTTTAGCTAATTTATTAGCAGTTGACACCTAAAGGAAACAAATACCCATTTTTACTTTGATTATTTGATGTTCTAAACTTTTCTCGATTTTTTTAAAGTTTAATTCACTTACGAAATTTTTGGGGGGTTAAATATTGGAAAAGTATATTTTCTAAGCAGAAAATATATTTTTCATACAGTTGAAGATTGCCCAAAAAAATATCCCCAATCGTCTCATTTAAAGCAAAGCTGTAATTAGACGCTGGCAAGTATAAGTCTGTGGTCATAAGCAATAACAGCCTAGGTCGACTTAAGAAATTAGACCAGATGAAATTTTTGCTGGCGAATTTTTGTAACAAAACTGTTTTATAACTAAGGCAAACGTATTGGATTTAATTGTTTGTAAAGAAAGTAAAAAAAGACCAATGAAAGTCTTGAAAAATGTCTCGATGTTGCTATTCAAAATCACCAGCAAAAATTTCAACTTGTCTAATTTCTTAAGTCGACTTGGGCTGTTATTGCTTATGACCACAGAAGTATAATTGACAGAACTCTGATTTTTTTTTTTCAATTTTCCTTGCTTAAAAAATAAAATAAAAACGAAAAATTAAAAAAAAGAAACAGTTTTAAATTTTTGCTTCCACCGAGAATCGAATATATGTAGGTGTCCTGCAAGTAGTAAACATTTATACCCATTCTGGCATGAAAAGGGTACAATTAGTCTCTTCATAGGACATGCTCGAACAAATGTGACCAATTTATTCCATCTAAAAGAGACTAAAAAAAGTAGTAGTCTACTTTTCCTCTGGATTGATCCCGGCCTAATCGTATTTTTTTGCAGGGAAATACCATACTTTTAATAATGCATCTTTTTACATAAGTAACTCCACTTTTTTTGTATGAAACAACATTTTTTACTTTGATAATTTAATGTGCTAAGCTTTTTCGATTTTTAAATAGTTTTTTTACTTATGAAATTTTTAGAGAAATAAAATATTGGAAAAGTATATCTTCTAAGCAGAAAATGTATTTTTCATACAAAAAAGTGAAGTTTGTTATATAGAATTAAAAATTTTGTTCGCAACACCAGAATTGTAATTTTCAAAAAATAGCTTTAAAAAAAATTTGTTTAAAAGAAAAAACATTTAAATATGCTGCACCACCCTAATGTGCGGATTCGTTGCATGGTATTACTCAAATCAAATGTTTATATATGTATGCGTGAAGCAAGAATAAAAAACGGTACCTTGCAAATTGCACAATCATCGAAACTCCGACAAACACTCCCCGCAAAAACTCTGCGCTTCGAAAACCGCTCCCACCCTTTTTCGCGCTCCTTACTCTCACATCAACGTACATAAGTATACAGCGATCCAGGCAGCTGCCACTTGCCTTCATTTTTGTGCCAAAAAAAAAAGCAAAGTGTAGCAAATCAAATAGGTAGGTAGGTTCAAGTGGCTGCCGCAGAGGCACACTTAGGCCAGTTTTGAAGGTCCGTTGTGATACCACCAACACAAGGAAAGTCAGCCCCGGGACCCAGCCATATGGAAAATCCCTGAGTTGTTGGGATTTTCCACATAGCAGAATCCCGGGACTGACACTCCTAAACCGACACCGTTACTCCTCCTCGAACCACTTAGATGACTTTATGAAGCCCACCAAGTCCTTTATGTCCAGTTCCGCGATCTGGCTTAGACTATCTAGGAACGGAACTCCCAAAAAGCGCGTTCTCACGCCGCTTAAAGCCGGACAGTTGCAGATGAGGTGCTCCACCGTTTCCTCCTCCTCATCATCTTTGCAACTCCTGCAGCATCGTCGGTAGGGCACACTTAGCCTTTCTGCATGCCTACCAATGAGGCAGTGACCGGTTAATACCCCTATCAATATGCAGATTTCCCTCCTAGTTAGGGCATAAATGCGTCTAGACCTTTTAAGATCCCATTTTGGCCAGGTTTGTTTCGATATCCGACACCCTGGGGATTGCAGCCATCTTTCGTTGGCTTGACGGAGTGTGTGCTCCTTCAGCATTAGTTTGCATGTGGCAAACGGCATACCTAAGCGCTCTTTATCCCGAAGAACCTGCTTGGTCGTGCCCTGCCTGGCAAGCTCGTCTGCCTTACAGTTTCCCTCAATGTCCCTATGTCCCGGGACCCATATGAGGATTACGCGGTTCTGTTGGGCCATCTCCTGAAGAGATCGACGACAGCTGAGCGTCAGTTCAGAGTTGAACGTGTATGAGCCAAGGGATTTGATTGCCGCCTGGCTATCGCTGAAAATAGTGATATCTCCTCCGATAACACGTTTGCTTAACCAGGCCGCGGCGTCCCGGATTGCCGAGACTTCCGCCTGGAAGACGCTACAATGATCAGGTAGTCTGAAGGAGAGTTCAAGGTCCAAATCCCTTGAATAAACCCCTCCTCCAACTCTGCCGTCCAACTTCGAGCCGTCGGTGTATATGGAAGTGCCACCATTTGTTTCGGGACACCAATCCGTCCTCTCCCAGTCTTCTCTGCTGGGAATGTTTATTTTGAAGCAGCTATCCCCGACTGTAGTGGTCGCACAACGATCTGTGCTTAAAGGGAGAAAGCTGTAAGATTCCAGAATACTGGAGTGTCCAATAGTACCCGCACCCCAACTGGAGGTTTCTCTTAGGCGCAGAGCTGATGCCGCCGCTGACCGAAACCCTTCCAGACCAAGTGGCAAAATGCCCAGAATGGCCTGGAGGGCTTCGTTGGGCGTTGTCCTTAGCGCACCGCTTATACAGATCATATTGGATCTATGGACTTTCCGCAACAGATTCAGGTATGTTGTCTTGCTCAGTGCCGGCCACCATACGACGACTCCATACAGCATGATTGGGCGAATGATGGCCGTGTAGATCCAACTGCATACTCTAGGGCTGAGCCCCCATTTTTTGCCAATGGCTCTTTTGCATGTGTAAAGAGCGATGCAAGCTTTCTTCTGGCGCTGAAGAACATTCTCCTTCCAATTCAGTTTCCTGTCCAGAACTATGCCTAGAAACTTGGCCTTATCCGACAAGCCCAGGCGCGTGCCATCTAGTTCTGGTAGGCTTAGTGGCGGTATTTTGTACCGGTTGGTGAAGAGGACAAGTTCCACTTTCCCCGGGTTGATACTAAGTCCGCAGCGAGAGGACCACCTCGAAACCTCTCGCAGTGCTACTTGCATCAGGTCACACAGAGTTTGTGGGAACTTGCCTCTGAATGCAATAGCTAAATCGTCTGCGTATGCCACTATCTTCCCGCCCCCCCAGCTTGTGTCACGTAGCAACGAGTTGACTGTGAGGTTCCATAAAAGCGGGGAAAGAACACCACCCTGGGGCGTTCCCCTTGTGACATAGCGTGATAACACGACCGTACCAAGTGAAGAAGCTATTTTCCTTCCTCTTAGAAGTTGGTCAATTAAACCAGTTAGAGGTCTATCTACGCCCAGATTAGTTAGAGCGGAGTTGATCGCCTCCGGGCTTATATTGTTGAAAGCCCCCTCAATGTCTAAGAAGGCCACGAGACAGTAGTCCTTTTCACACAGCGATTTCTCAATGACAGATACTAGGCTGTGCAGAGCAGTTTCTGTTGATTTACTCTTGGTGTATGCATGCTGATAGCTAGAGATAAGGTTGCTATCAATAGTCGTTGAAAGGTAGTCGCTTAGTATCCTCTCAAAGGTTTTGAGTACAAAGGACGAGAGACTGATCGGTCTGTAATCTTTTGGCTCGTAGTGGGATGCCTTCCCAGCCTTAGGGATAAACACTACCGTGGCGCTTCTCCAGGAGCCCGGAATGTGGTTGAGAGCCAGGCAGGCTGTGAAGAGAAATACCAGCCATTTAGCTGATGTCTCCAACGTGTTTATAAGTTGCGCGGGGATAATCCCGTCCGGCCCGGCACCCTTATACGGTTCAAAGCTCTTAACTGCCCACCTTACTCTTTCCTCAGTGATGGGTATATTTACTGCCAGGTTTGTTGCAGGTGCTAGTGGTGCATCATGCAGATTCCCCGGAAAATGTGTATTCAAGAGCAGCTCAAGGGTTTCCTCTTCCGTGCTGGTCCAGGATCCGTCAGGCTTTCGCAAATAGCTGATGGTTGTTTGACTTTTCGAGAGGACTCGTCTA
The DNA here is from genome assembly GCA_964058755.1 of Campiglossa producta. NCBI lineage: Eukaryota > Metazoa > Arthropoda > Insecta > Diptera > Tephritidae > Campiglossa > Campiglossa producta. The sequence goes on from CAXKVI010000002.1 coordinate 74,701,763, forward strand.
AGTCTCGCTGTGTCGTCGACCTTTTCGACGCCAGTGCAGAAGTTTCTCCACGAGGTTCTCTTCGCCTGTCTCAGAGCTTTTTTGTAGGCCCTTAGTTTAGCTTTATATTCATGCCAATGAGGCTCAGAGCCGAAGCTCTTGGCCTTGTTAAATTGTTTCCGGCATGATATTCGGAGCGAGTCCAAATCGTAGGACCACCAATGTGGCCTGTGTTTACCGCGTGGTTTTGGCACTGGACAAGCCTGTCCTAGAGCATTTGAGAGCGCCGATGTAAATGTAGTAACAAGATCCTCCAGCTCCTCTACTGATGAGGGGGCTTGTGAGGGCAGTACTGGTAGGTCTCTGTCTAATATTTCATTGTGTAACTGCCAATCAGTGTTACGTGGATTGCGCTTCATGATTGGTTGTTCTACAATAAAGTCTAAAACCATTTCTATATAACGGTGGTCGGAGAAAGAATGTTCTTCCAGAACCCGCCATTTTCTGACCCACTCATAAGCGCCTTCACTACAGATAGTGAGGTCTATGACCTCCCTGCGGGTCTTAGTGATAAAAGTAGGCTCATTACCCACGTTGCAAATCACCAGGTTGGTTGTTAAGAGGTAATCAAACAGAGACTCGCCCCTGGCATTGATGTCGGAGCTCCCCCATTGGACATGGTGAGCATTAGCGTCCGCTCCAATAATAAGATTACCCGTGCAGAAATTTGACACCAGGTCTTTCACCTCCGTTTGTGGTGGGGGTTCTTCGGCGTCGTAGGGCATATAGACCGACGCCACCGTCAGGCGGGTGCTGTCGACCGTTAGACTGATAGCGGTAATATCACCATTGGTGTAGTTAGGTAGGAGAAAGGAGTTCAACTCAGACTTGACCAAAATACACGTTCTGACTTTGCTCTCCTCGCTGGCTCGAATGAGCTTGAAGCCCTTAGTCCCCAATCCGCAGATTCTCGAGCTATTGACCCAGGGTTCTTGGATGAGGACCACATCCACGTCGCCTTTAGAAAGACGACTACTTAAAGCAGCCGAAGCCACTTTAGATTTGTGCAAATTAATCTGAAGCACCACCAACATGAGAGCGCACAGACTTCCCTGCCGTCCCCATATCGTCGAGGTTTGCTCCATCCCGGAGGTTGCCTATCAACGACGAGTTGTTCCGATTAACTGCCCGATGTGGCGTTGCAGGAGTCCTGCTGCCTGTAGCGTTAGATGTTAGTCGCTCAGCGTTGGCTGCTACCACCGTGACGTCGAGGACTTCCTCGTCCTGTAGGCTGTCCTCCATCTCCGAGTTGTTCACAGCACTATCGCCAAGAGACGTGGCGGATAACATGCTTTCCGCATCGGAATCCTCCGCTTCCTCTTCTGGTAATAAGTTTTCCGGTTCCCCCGGAGCAGCCGAGAAGGCAGCGCGCTGAGCATCACCACGATATACGTGGATAACGATCTGGCCTACGCTGTAGTGTACTAGGCCATTGCACCTTTTGAGGGGCTCGATTGACTCTTTATTCATGGTGAACACCACCTGTCTGTCGGGCCCTACCGCATCCCCGACCAGATTGACACTCCAGTCATGCGTTGGGAGGGACGGATTCATTAGCCGTAGCATCCCGAGTATTCTCTCGGGTTCGTCAGGGATGGCCGGAATCCACGCCCTTGCCCTTGGACGAGCTGGAATGTCCTTCCAGTCGACGACCTCTATCTTTGCGCCCTGGTAGACTTCACCCAGTTTAGCAGCTGCTGCCTTGTACAGTGCTACGGTTTTTGCATCCTCGCATGCGAGTAATTTAATTTGGCCCTGGTGCCAACCCGCATCCGTTACTCGTGCCGAACTACCCGGAAACTCCGGAGCAACGTTGAGAAGAATGTTGCCGAGTTCATTTCGCACGTAACGCCACCGGTCCTTGGGGATGGCCAGACGGTCATTGCCTCGGTCAAGGACGCCTATAAGGATCCTGTCCTTGGTTACCTCAGCAAAACTTAGTTTGCCCGCTCCAGAGGTATTCTGATGCCGCTTGGGAGGGGGAATAAACTCCAGATCCGATCTCTGGCGCTTGAAAGGGTTAACTTTTAACCTCTTTGGCATGTACGAATTTTGGAAATCCGGTATCACAGCTTTCGCTAGCTCTACAGATTTACTGGAATTCGGCGACAGTGATTCCTGCGGTACCCCTTCATACCTCTTCAGGATCTTTGCAGCCAATCTTTTCTCGTGGTATGTGAAGCGGCGGGGAGATGTCTCCCTGGAGTGCGGACCCGTAGTTGCCATCGCGGTCGCTCTCCTTGCCGACATCTCAGTTGCAGCTTCCTTCTCCTTCGAAACTCCGAGGCCAGGTCGTGAGACCGCTGCCACAGACGTAAAGATACTGGTTTTCATATCAGCGGTTGATGGGAGTTTAGCATCCGCCGTTGTCCGCTTAGCTGCGTTGGCAACCGCACTGGTGCTAGCTCCCATCAAGTCAATCTTATTCGATAGAGGGTTGGTTGACCGACTCGTAGTTGCCATCGCTGTCGATCCCCCCCTTGATTGTGGAACGGAGGTTGTCCTCCGGCGTTGTTGTTGCTTCCTCGCCTGCTCCTCCATAGCTCTCCTTTGCTGAGGAGTGAAGTTTGGCGTTGTTTGTTTTTTAGATTTTTCGTTTTTATTCAGGTTATTCGAGTTCATCTTGTTCGTACGACCCATCGCCGGACAAGGCCAGCTTAGGGTCAAGGGAAGAGTAGGGGAAAATGTGTCGTCCGCCGCGGCAGAGCCCCGTACCGCGGTAAGGCCATGCTTACTCTCTGAGGCGACCCGGTGTCAGAGAGGCTCCGTTCAAATACAGCCACGATTTGCCTCCCGGCTGCAAACGTCCAATGGGCACGGTTTCGCGTAACACCCTGGATTGGGAGGGGGAAGATCTTTGTCGTCGCGCCAGAGAGGCTAGGCTGCTCTCGTGATGAAGTGCCGTATGGAGCTATGATCACAAGGGCAGCGTAGCCCTGTGGCTATCGACTTAAGCCCTCGTACCGCGGCAAGGTATCCACCCTTCACGAGGGAGCAAATCAAATAAATATCATTGCATCCTCGCCATCTTCACACCATCATCATTCACATAATCGCATAATTCACATAAAACAAGGTTTTTCGCAGAGCTTTTTTTTATTTAGTTTTTTGTCCATTAAAAAGTTTATATTTTTAACGATATGGTTTTTTTTAAAAGTAAAATTAATAAACAGATCTCCCCTGAGGAAGCTAGGGAGCCTAGCGAAACGTCGGGTTGGAACGATGAGATAAAAGTTTGTTTTTATTTCGTATCAACTTACAATGGTCAAAAAAGCCTAACAAAAATCAAAATTCCACAAGGTTACGATAAAAAAAGTACCATTATATATCGAAATATTATAAGCCCATACCGGGTGTTTGTGCAATTTAAATTAAAAACTTATTTTTTATGTAACAATTAATATAAGTTTAATATAATTTGTAATAGTAAGTGTCTGCTGTACCTTAGACATAAACCAATAAATAAAAAAAAAAAATAAAAAAAATAAAGAAAAATATTAAAAAAAATCTGTTGTAGATATATCCTAATGTATTGTAGTCAGCTTTTCTGTTGTACTGCTTTGCTGCACCACCCTAATGTGAAGATTGTTTGTATGGTATCACTTAATCCAAATTTGCATTTGTCACGAGGAAGTCACTTACTTGGTTTTGTTGTGAACGGGGAATATGTACATATATTAAGAGAGAGTTGAGGAAAATTTCAGATGGTCGAATTTCGACCACGGGCGATCCTAGTCTATATAATAATAGGCTAACACTCTCCGCATACAAACTTTCGTAACCCAATTTCGTATAGTATTTATGGACAGATCTCTATAAAATTTATATTGGAAACTTAGAATGGACTAATCTGGTGTCTCACCAAAAAAAAATTTGAAAATTATTTTTAGTTTAATTGTTATTAAACAAAAAAGAGGTCTCCAATCTCTCCAGCTATTTTGTTATCTCCACATTCTGTTATACCCGAACTATACATCACTATTCAGCACTCTTATAAAACTCCCGAAGACACAACCATCCGCTCATTCCCTTACACACACACGTACATATCTATGCAATGATCCAGCAGCTGCCACTTGCTTTTACTTTTGTGCAAAAAAAAAACCAACAAAATGTACCAAATCATATCATCTTTGGCATCTAAACCCCATTTGTAAGCTAAGAAATCCAGCTTCACTTCTGGCTTTATATATTTAACTTTTTGCCTATTGGTAAAGTTTATTTTTTTAACGATATGATTTTGTAAGAAAATTCCACAATGTTAAGATCGAAATTTAAATATCGTACGGACTTTAACTAAAGAACAATTTTACATGACACTAATGCTGATTTCGTTGAACATGTTTACACCCTTGCACAGAATACTGTAAAAGTGTGAAAAAGTGTACCCGAAACTTGTCGTGGAAAGCGAGGGGCGAATTTTTAAAAAAGACTTTAAGCTGAATGATCGAAAAGACTTACTTTGTCTAGACTCAAAACCAAACTCAATTCTTTTCTTTATTGAATATTAAAAGAAAGTTTAAATGTACAATGGTAAAAATGCTTATTGCGAATTAGTGTGAAATGTTTACTTAAATTTACAATGCTTAGCTAGACTATAATTTTAATTGGGCCGGATGTTGTTTGCTATTGCATTATAGTTAACAAAATTGGAAATATTAAATGTTGTTGACTCTACGTTAATTATTGGACCGGAAGTTACTTTTATTTATTTGTTATACTTAGTATGAATTTATCTATATCGTCTGGTGCTGAGTCTGCACTTACCTAAGTTGACGATTTATTTGTTATTGGGGGGTTATTGGCATTATACATAACTCCCGTTCTACATGAAACTGCTATATCGATAAAACGAACAAAAAACATTGCCCGTTTGCTATGCTATGTGCATGAATACTTAGGTTTCGCTTATCAACCATATTCAATTGTTATTGCAAATCCAATTTTTTTCACCAAATTTATCTGTCAAATAAAATTTTCGTCAGCTGATTTTCAGTGCAACCAATTACCCTGTGAAAGCTTCAGAGGGTAAAAAGTGTGAGTTTTTTAGGAAATGAAAATATATTCTGTTTGACGTTTTACCTTCATTTTGCAAATGAAAAAGGAAAATTGAAGAGTGTAAAAAATGCGCATTTTTTGATGAAACGAAATCACCATAACTCTACTTTTTTTTACGAAAAACATATTTTTGGGTATTTGTTTCCTTAATTGTAATTTTCAAAAAATAGCTTTAAAAAAATTTGTTTAAAAGAAAAATATTAAAATTCATGCCCAGGAATGTAAAGCAGGAGTTATTAGCTTTCAAATGTTGTTAAAAAAAATCTGTAGCTTTACTACAAGCCGAAACATAATAATTTCAGTTGGTGCATGTTTTCATCACCTTAGGAAAAAGTGCAGTATCTATATATTAATAGGCTAACACTCTCCGCATACAAACTTTCGTAACCCAATTTCGTATAGTATTTATGGATAGATCCCTATAAAAGTTATATTGGAGACTTAGAATGGACTAATCTGCTGTCTCACCAAAAAAAATTTTTGAAAATTATTCTTAGTTGATTTATTATTAAACAAAAAAGAGGTCTCCAAACTCTCCAGCTATTTTGTTATCTCCACATTCTGTTATACCCGAACTATACATCGCTATTCAGCACTCTTATAAAACTCCCAAAGGCACACCCATCCGCACATTCCCTTACACACACACGTACATATCTATGCAACGATCCAGCAGCTGCCACGTGCTTTTATTTTTGTGCTAAATAAACAAAAAAATGTACCTTATCCAGCTTCACTTCTGGCTTTATATATTGGCAAAGTTTATTTTTTAGCGATATGATTTTGTAAGAAAATTCCACAATGTTAAGATCGAAATTTTAATATCGTACGGACTTTAACTAAAGAACAATTTTACATGGCACTAATGCTGATTTCGTTAAACATGTTTACACCCTTGCACAGAATACTGTAAAAGTGTGATAAAAGTGTACCCGTTCTACATGAAAATGCTGTATCGATAAAACGAACAAAAAACATTGCCCGTTTGCTACGCTATATGCATGAATAACTAGGTTTCGCTTATCAACCATATTCAATTGTTATTGCAGAATCCAATTTTTTCACCGAATTTGTCTGTCAAATAAAATTTTCGTCAGCTGATTTTAAGTGCAACCAACTACCCTGTCAAAGCTTCAGAGGGTAAAAAGTGTGAGGGTTTTAGAAAACGAAAACATATTCTGTTTGACGTTTTACCTTCATTTTGCAAACCAAAACGGAAAATTGAAGATAGTAAAAAAAACGCATTTTGTGATGAAACGAAATCACCATAACTTTTTTGACGAAAAACACCTTTTTAGGTATTTGTTTCCTTTAGGGGTCAACCGCTAATAATTTAGCTAAAATTATGGGAGATAGCTCAAAAGACAGGTTCTGGCCTCAGGATCACAAGTCCGGAAGCGAATTTTTTGATTCTGTGGAAAGTTATGGTCAAAAAATCGAAAAACGACCCACGGCACGCATTTTTTCGCACGTTTTTAGGTACAGCCTAATAAAATTACAACAACCACATGAAAACTTGCCACTTTGATTGCAAATATCTCTTCAGAGAAGCAAAATATTAAAAAGCGCTTCCAGATTCGTGATCCTGAGGCCAAACCCCGTCTTTTGAGCTATCTCCCATAATTTCAGCTAATTTATTAGCAGTTGACCCCTAAAGGAAACAAATACCCATACAAACAGTCGTAATCCAACTTCGTATAGTATTTATGTATAGATCTCTATAAAATTTATATTGGAAACTTAGAATGGACTAATCTGGTGTCTCACCAAAAAAAATTTTGAAAATTTTTTTAGTTTATTTGTTATTAAACAAAAAAGAGGTTTCCAAACTCTCCAGCTATTTTGTTATCTCCACATTCTGTTATACCCGAACTATACATCACTATTCAGCGCTCTTATAAAACTCCCAAAGACACAACCATCCGCTCATTCCCTTACACACACACGTACATATCTTTGCAATGATCCAGCAGCTGCCACTTGCTTTTATTTTTGTGCCAAAAAAACAACAAAATGTACCAAATTTTATCATCTTCGGCATCTAAACACCATTTGTAAGCTAAGAAATCCAGCTTCACTTCTGGCTTTACATATTTAACTTTTTGCCTATTGGTAAAGTTTATTTTTTTAACGATATAATTTTGTAAGAAAATTTCACAATGTTAAGATCGAAATTTTAATAACGTACGGACTTTAACTAAAGAACAATTTTACATGGCACTAATGCTGATTTCGTTAAACATGTTTACACCCTTGCACAGAATACTGTAAAAGTGTGATAAAAGTGTACCCGTTCTACATGAAACTGCTATATCGATAAAACGAACAAAAAACATTGCCCGTTTGCTATGCTATGTGCATGAATAATTAGGTTTCGCTTATCAACCATATTCAATTGTTATGCAAAATCCAATTTTTTTTCACCAAATTTATCTGTCAAATAAAATTTTCCTCAGCTGATTTTCAGTGCAACCAACTACCCTGTCAAAGCTTCAGAGGGTAAAAAGTGTGAGTTTTTTAGGAAATGAAAACATATTCTGTTTGACGTTTTACCTTCATTTTGCAAACGAAAACGGAAAATTGAAGAGTGTAAAAAATGCGCATTTTTTGATGAAACGAAATCACCATAACTTTTTTGACGAAAAACACCGCAAAAATTGAAAACTAATAGGCTAACACTCTCCCCATACAAACAGTCGTAACCCAATTTCGAATAGTATTTATGGATAGATCAATATAAAATTTATATTGGAAACATAGAATGGACTAATCTGCTGTCTCACCAAAAAAATGTTTGAAAATTATTCTTAGTTTATTTATTATTAAACAAAAAAGAGGTCTCCAAACTCTCCAGCTATTTTGTTATCCCCACATTCTGTTATACCCGCACTATACATCTTTATTCAGCTTTATTCCCTTACACACACACGTACATACCTATGCAATGATCCAGCAGTTGCCACTTGCTTTTATTTTTGTGCCAAAAAAAAAAAAACAACAAAATGTACCAAATCATATCATCTTCGGCATCTAAACACCATTTGTAAGCTAAGAAATCCAGCTTCACTTCTGGCTTTACATATTTAACTTTTTGCCTATTGGTAAAATTTATTTTTTTAACGATATAATTTTGTAAGAAAATTTCACAATGTTAAGATCAAAATTTTAATAACGTACGGACTTTAACTAAAGAACAATTTTACATGACACTAATGCTGATTTCGTTGAACATGTTTACACCCTTGCACAGAATACTGTAAAAGTGTGATAAAAGTGTACCCGTTCTACATGAAGCTGCTATCGATAAAACGAAAAAAAGCACTGCCCCGTTTGCTACGCTATGTGCATGAATAATTAGGTTTCGCTTATCACCCATATTTCATTCTTAATTTTTAAATAAAATTTTCGTCAGCTGATTTTCAACCAGCTACCCTGTCAAAGCTTCTACCTTTTTTACGAAAAACACATTTTTACTTTAGATTATTTGATGTTCTAAGCTTAACTCACTTATGAAATTTTTAGGGGGATAAATATTGGAAAAGTATGTTTTCTAAGCAGAAAATATATTTTTCGTACAGTTGAAGATTGGCCAGAAAAATATCCCCAATTGTCTCATTTAGAACAAAGCTGTAATTAGACGCTGACAAGTATAAGTAGTTCCTGGCGTCATGGTAGACACCTCGATTGGCAGAACTCTGATTTTTTTCAGTTTTCCTTGCTTTAAAACATAAAAATTAAAAAAAAGAATATTTTTAAAATTTTGCCCTCGGCGAGAATCGAAGTCATTTGTCCTGCAAGTAGTATACATTTATACCCATTCTGGTATAAAAAGGCTATAATTAGTCTCTTCATAGGACATGCTCGAACAAATGTAACCAATTCATTCCATCTAAAAGATACTAAAAAAGTAGTAGTCTACTATTCCTCTGCGATTAGTCCCGGACTAATCGCCCTTTTTTGGAGGGAAATACCACACGAACTTTTACTAAAGTACTAAAGTACCGTTTTGGCTCCACTTTTTTGTATGAAAAAACTTTTACAACTTTGATAATTTGATATTTTAAGCTTTTTCTATTTATTTTTTTCCACGTATGTAATTTTTAGAGCAATAAAATATTGGAAAAGTATATTTTCTAAGCAGAAAATGTATTTTTCAAACTAAAAAGTGAAGTTAGTTATATAGAATTAAAAATTTTGTTCGCAACACCAGAATTGTAGCTTTCAAAAAATAGCTTTACAAAAATTTGTTTAAAAGAAAAACATTTAAATATGCTGCACCACCCCCATGTTCGGATTCTTTGCATGGTATTACTCAAATCAAATGCTTAAATTCCCAAACATCATACATATATATATATATGTATGCGTGAGGCAAGAAGAAAAAAAGTTACCTTGCAAATTGCACAATCGTCGAAAATCCGACAAACACTCCCCGCAAAAACTCGCGCTTCGAAAACCGCTCCCACCCTTTTTCGCGCTCAATACTCTCACATGAATGTACATAAGTATACAGCGATCCAGGCAGCTGCCACTTGCCTTCATTTTTGTGCCAAAAAAAAAAAAAAAACAAAGTGTAGCATCTTCACACCATCATCATTCAAATAATCACATGATTCACATAATCCAAGGTTTCTGCAGAGCACTTCTTTATTTAGTTTTTTGTCCATTAAAAAGTTTATATTTTTAACGATATGGTTTTTTTAAAAATAAATTCCACAAGGTTACGATAAAAAAGTACCATTATATATCGAAATATTATAAGCCCATACCGGGTTTTTGTGCAATTTAAATTAAAAACTAATTTTTTATTTAACAATTAATGTAAGTTTAATATATGTAATTTGTAATAGTAAGTGTCTGCTGTACCTTAGATATAAACAAATGAATAAAAAAATAAAAATAAAATTAAAAAAAATCTGTTGTAGATATATCCTAATGTATTGTCGTCAGCTTTTCTGTTGTACCCCTGCAGTCAACTTTACTAGTTTTATACTAATCAAATACCAGTCAGCCGGGCGGCCTCAACTAGTTCGAGTTCTGTAATTTTTCCATATTAGCAACTGGTATTTTTAACACGGCGATGTCCTACGAGATGGCAATTGTCCTTCTCTGCATCAGCACCATACCAATTGGCTGACTAGCCAGCCTCTGCATCAGGAATATACCAGTTGATATACTTGTTATTATATACATCAGTATCATACCATTTAAGATACTAGTTCGTATATGCGTCAGGATCGTACCAGTTGAAAGAATAGTTCACATATACATCAGAATCATACCAGTTGGCAGACTAGTTCATATATACATCAGAATCATACCAGTTGAAAGACTATTTCATATATGCATCAGAATCATACCAGTTGACAGACTAGTTCATATATGCATCGGAATCATACCAGTTGACAGACTAGTTCATATATGCATCAGAATCATACCAATTGACAGAATAGTTAAAAAAAGCATCGGAATCATACCAGTTGTCATACTAGTTCATATATGCGTCGGAATCATACCAGTTGATATAGTAGTTCATTTATGCATGAGACTCTTACCAGTTCATTTATGCATCATATTCATATCAGTTGACATACTAGTTCAAATTTGCATTAGAAATATACCATTTGACATACTAGTTCATATATGCATCAGAATCTTACCAGTTGACGTACTAGTTCATATGTACATCAGAATCATACCAGTTGACATATTGCTCAGTCTATGCGGCAGGACATACTAATCATTATGCCCATTCAGATCGTACCACTTGTCATACTAGTCCACGAATTTAACATTCATTCCAGTTGGTATACTAGTCGGTCTATGCACCAGTATCATAGCCAGCCTCTACATCAGCAATATACCAGTTAATTCTTTAGAAAGCAGCACCTATTTGTATTTACCCAAACACGAAAAAGCATCTGTGGATTACAAGGTAAAAAAGAAGGAGTTCAAGAGAAAAGGAAAAGCAATTGTCCTCTTCTGCATCAGCACCATACCAATTGGTATACTAGTCAGCCTCTGAGCTAAATGCTCTGAGTTCGATTCTCGGTAAAGTTAACACAAGTTTTTTTTTCTATATTTTTTAAATTATGTTGTTTATTGTATTTTTAATTTAATTATTGAATTCAACTTGCAATGGCTCCTTTCAAATTCCGCGTTCGTCAATTTTGATTATATAGGTGAAGGCCCAATTGTATTCAACTTTGTAGGAAATTTTTGCAAATGCTCATAAACGAGGCGCGCATTTTTCAAAGTTTTATGTAATTGGGGCTTTGGAGTTGTATTTTTAGGTAAAGTAAATTAAGGTTACTCAAGGTTAAGTTTGTCGTCCACTGCGGAGTTCCGGCCCCACATATGTATATATAGATAAAAGTAAGTCTTATTTTTACATCAAAAAGAGTCAAAGTAAGACTGCTTTCATGCTGGGCCATACACTCGAGTTAAAGGAGCATTGTTAGAGTCAATTTATATTGTTGTTGTCAATATACTCAAGTTTATGCCGCAACGTAAAAAAAATGGCGGTTATATACCAACAGGTTGTCATAACCTCTAACGAGACTTTTGCCGAACTTCTTTTCCAACTTATAGTGTGCTGCTTTGATTTTTGTTGGGATTTTCCACATAGTAGTATCCCTGGACTGACACTCCTAAACCGCCACCGTTACTCCTCCTCGAACCCCTTAGATGACTTTATGAAGGCCATCAAGTCCTTTATGTCCAGTTCAGCGGTCTGGTTTAGGCTATCCAGGAAGGGAACTCCCAAAAAGCGCGTTCTCGCGGCGCTTAAGACCGGGCAGTTGCAGATGAGGTGCTTCACCGTTTCCTCTTCCTCATCATCTTTGCAGCTCCTACAGCATCGTCGGTAGGCCACACCTTCTGCGTGCCTACCAATAAGGCAGTGCCCAGTTAGAACACCTATTAATATGGAGATTTCTCTCCTTCTTAGGCCAGGTTTGTTTGGATGTCCGGCACCTTGGGGATTGTTGCCACATTTCGTTGGCTTGGAGTACACATTCCGTCAAGCCAAAGAAAGGTAGCAACAATCCCAAGGGTGCCGGACATCCAAACAAACCTGGCCAAAATGGGATTATAAAAGATCTAGAGGGATCATAAAAGATCTGAATACAGTTACTTCAACAAAAAATACCGTTCAAACAGCCAAAATTTTGTCAACTTCAGGATAACAGAACGAGATTGTAGATTTTACGAGTGCCTTTTTTCTGTGTATATACACAAGAAATATAGCAGTTGACATACTAGATCATATATACATCAGCATCATATTTGTATTTAGCCAAACACGAAAAAGCATCTGTGAATTACAAGAGAAAAAAAGAAGCAACCCAAAAATTTCAAATAATGTTTGCATAGTACCATGTACTACAATAGATCGTACTAATGGTTGCGGTGTAATAAGGCCTTATAATAATAATGTAGTATGAAATGGAATTTTTCTAATTAGTATTTTTCTAAAATAGATTAGACTTTTTCTGACTACACCTTTTTCGATTTATATTCAGAAAGTAACAATTTATATTTAGAAAATTACAATTCATATTCAGGATTTCCATTTGATATTCAGAAAAATACAATTGACATTCAGAAAATTACAATTGATATTCAGAAAACTTTCTGAATATAAACTGAAAAAGATGTAGTATAATTTCAACCCGAGATTCATACATACTTGCATACTAGTACGAACCAGGATTTTTGTGACTAGTATGATTTCGCCTAGCAAATTATAGTTATATACTAGTATGTTTTCTGATTAGATTGGCATTTATTGGTTTAAGGGTAATCAGCAAAGAACTAGTATAAAAACATCCATAAAATGTATAGTAAACGAGCTAGGCGTCTGCTGAGTAGTTTGGAATTGATTAGTTTGAAGGTATTCAGAAATTAACTGGTATGAATACACCACGAAATGTTTAGGCGTAGAACTATAATGTTGCTGAGTAGTTTGGCATTGACTGGTTTAAAGCTAATCAGAAATGAACTAGTATGAATACACCACAAAATGTACAATCAATGAACTACATTGTTTGCCGAGTAGTTTGGCAATGACTGGTGTTTGGAGCGGCTGATTTGCCGTCCTGATAATGATGTCGGATGGAGAGGCTTAGATGCCAATCCACGTTTTGAGATAAATGGTTGGTAGTTTTCGACTAGGCGGTATCACCAAGACGAGAGGGTTGACAATAAAAGGCACTTGAACCTAATTGTCGTGGCGAGAGATAAATGAAAGGTGGGCTGTGGATTGTAGCTCATTCATTTCTCCATTCTTTATTTTAATTTCTTTGCTTATATACAATTTTGGTCTTAACATTATGCTGACTAGTGCATTGCTCTTGACTTCCGCAATACTAGGTCACTAGTCAGCAGTCTACCGTTCTAGGTCGTTAGTAAGTGACATTGCTGACCACCGTACTAGATCGCCAGCTGTCGCAACTGCTGACACTAGCGGTTGCAAATGCTGACGCCAGCGACGGCACACTTACTGACGGCCGCGAGCAAAATATGACGCAATCGTTACTCCGCACTTTTGCTTGTTCTTGAATTTCATGCAAACAAATATGCCTGTGTCTGCATATTTGGACAGAAATGAACATGCTCCCGCCCGTGACTTTATTCAACGAGTTTCGATATGCGTCATTTCCCTCACTTGTGTTTTAATTTACATTCTTAGTTCTAAATAAGGCATTTTTTTTGTTTACATTTTAAGTTTATAATTACATTTCGTTCTTAATGCTAAGTTTTAATTTACAATTCATTCTTACTAACTCTAATGGTGCGGTGGTCCCTTTATGTCACTGTTACGGCAAATGGTGCTTGTCGTGCCGCTGGCCGTGGTTGAGGAACTGCGTATGTAACGGGAGCTCGGGACTTCTTTCGAATGCAGGTTATCACAATTGCAAGTATGATGCCAATTGATAGTATTAGAGCGGCATACGCAATTGTCGCATGATGGTATTTGAGGTGGGAAATTTGTGAGGGTAGCTCTGTCCCTATTTTCTGCATTAAATCTTGCTGTAGGGTCGATATATTTTTGACCTGATCAATGTACGGTTGTATGTGCAGGATTATGGACGATGTCTTTTCAGGATACGTAATGCTGCTGAGGTTTGCGGTTGCCGTGTATGATGCGTGGATTGCAGATGAGTATACTTGATGCCCTTGAATTATGACTGACTTGTGTTTGAGTGTGCAGTCGGGGCCAATTTTTATAATCCCCGAGCCCTTTAATGTTAGCTGGGAATGATTTGCTCCGCACGCGGCATTGATTCGAGTGGGGGACTCCAACGCATACATCCAGAGATTATTGTGCGTCAGCTGTTTTATCGGTGCGTTGTCTTCTACCGGGGCTACCTTGCAGATGTTCCCTGGATTGTTGTTGAGCAGTGACATTTCGCATTGACAAGCGCCTGAGTCTGCGGTGAATTTTGTCTGCACGTTCAAGCATAACACCTGGTTCTCCTTTACAGTAATGCATTCTCGCCACTGATTTTCTGTCAATGTTATATATTGATCTCGATGCGCGTTGATTGCAATGAGATCATTGCATGGCGTGATGGCAACCGTTGAACTGTTTATTCTGCTTGAAATCGGATGTGGTTTGAGCACTTCCCAGGTCTCTGGATCACACAACGGAAGTGACATTTCGAAGATCACGTGTTCATTCGTTCTTCCGCCTTTCACCTTCATGACCTTGTAGAGTTGTAAGAGATTGTTTTGGTCCACTGGCAACCTTAGTGATGTGGGTAGATGGTTGCGAACTCGGACTAATTCTGCTCGAAGTTGCGATGGTGACAGTAACGTTGGACTGATTTTTCCGTGGTGCGCATCTGTCAACGTATTGATAATTCTTGCCTGGATTCTGTGTAGTCTGGCTGATAATAGTGCGAGTTGAGTTGCCAATGTACTGCTAGTTTGGACGAGGTTTGTTTGGTACCTTTGCGTCTGCTCCGTACGGACATATTTTGCCACCTTCACTATTTGGTCATCCACCACCTTGAACTTCTGTTTGATGTTCTGCTCCTCTTGTTTGAAGATGTTGAGAGTTGCATCAATAACTGATGTTTGATTGTTGAGTAACCCGTATAAATGGTTGTCATTTTGTTTGAGCGTGTTGATTGTGCTTGACATCTCTTCTGCATAGCTGGTGTCCAACACACCGAACAATGAGTTGGCAATGTTGCCGATGAAGTTGACCGCGCCTCGTTTGGATCGTGTGAGGAGGCTATTTTCTTCAGTTAGTTCTGCGATGTCGGCTTCCAAGGTGTCTACTACGTTTTCACAGGCCGATTTCAGCACTATGGTGTCGCATATGGCCCTTAATGTCTTTGTTCCATTGATGAAGCGTGCTGTTTCTTCCCAATATGGCTGTAGATCGTAGTAGGAAATTATTTTCCACTCAGAGCGTGACACTTCCATCTTGGTGATGCCTTCAAAGTGGATGCCGATCTTGGTGTCGAATTCTGTTGTTTCGATGTCTGCGGAAAACACAAGTGGAAGTGCCAGCAGAGCTATTATCATTGTTGTCATTGTTGACATGGACGTAACTTTTCGTCGTTTTGCCTTGGGTAGTTCCTCTGGGGATACTTCATTATCATCCGGTTGCGGTGAGCTTGGTGCCAGACTTGGCTGGCTGCCTGAGTTTTGGGTTTCCGTTTCCCCATCCTTGAGTCGTGGAATTGGAGCGAGGTATCTGATTGCTCGCTTCAGCACTCCGGATGCTGTTTTGACATCTGCCACTCTGATTATGTCGTCTGGACCCTTATAAGTTTTCACTATTCTCCCCAAGGGCCACTTCATCACTGGGACGTTGTCTTCCTTGAGTACCACTATGTCCCCCGGTTCTATATTCGCCGTCTGTTTTTGCCATTTGTTCCGGTACTGTAACTCGTTGAGGTAGTCCCGGGACCATCGTTTCCAAAACTCGTGTTTAAGCTGGGACACTAGCTTCCATCTTGTTTCTAGGTTGAGCTTGGCAGCCGTCGCTTGTGCATCAATTTGTGCTGTTAGTGGTTCTCCTATCAGGAAGTGCCCTGGAGTAAGTGCCCCAATGTCGTTCGGATCATCTGACATTGGTGATATCGGGCGAGAATTCAGTATCGCCTCGATCTCGATTATCAGGGTTTCGAGCTCCTCATACGTTAAGCTGGCATTTGCTGTACTTCTTAGCAGCAGATGCTTTGCCGATTTGACTGCAGCCTCCCACAGTCCACCAAAGTGTGGCGCTCTTGGAGGGATGAAATTGAATTGGATTCCTCTTTTCCCGCATTCGTTAATGATTTTTTCTTGTGCCTCTTGTGAATGTATTACCGAGTTTAACTCTGGGAGCTTGTTCTTAGCTCCTACGAAATTGGTGGCATTGTCACAAAACAGGTTTTGACAATGGCCTCGCCTGGCGATGAAGCGCTTGAGGGCCCCAATAAATGCCTCGGTGGTTAAGTCACTCACTAGCTCTAGGTGGACTGCCTTTGTGGTGAAACAAACGAACACCGCAATATAAGCCTTGTGCGGCCTTTTTCCACGAAGTTTGTAATGCACTGTTATAGGGCCGCAATAATCTACACCGCTGTTTATGAATGGTCGAGATGGTGTGACCCTTGAGGAAGGCAGGTTTCCCATGATCTGATTGAGTAGTTCTGGCTTTGCCTTGCTGCATGTGACGCATCGATGCACTGTTGCTCGTGCCATGAGTTTTCCCTTTATGGGCCAAAATCGTTGTCGCATTATTCCCAACAGAGTTTGCGGGCCGCAATGTTTGTTCTCCTTGTGTACCATTTCGAACATCAATTTTGTAATGTTATCGTTGTATGGTAGAAGAAGTTGGTGTTTCGAGTCGTATGCCAATGATGAAGCCTCTAGTCTCCCTCCAACCCGGATCAATCCCTTGTTATCCAAAAATGGTGCGAGGTTGGACAAGTTGCTAGACCGCTGGAGCTCCTTATGATGTTTCAATTGTTTGATTTCTTCCTTAAAGTCTGCCGCTTGTATTTGTTTGACGATGTGCATTAGTGCCAGCTCCAGTTCTGCCGTGGTTAAGCTCCGTGATGATGGCTGTGCTGCTGTTTTGCTTTTAGCTTGCGTGATGAACCGTAGTACATAGCCGATTATACGTTGTAGTCGGTGAAATGAGTTGCCGTGATTCACCTTGTAAATCATCTCCGGTTCTTCTACTGATGTGACCAGTGATTTCGAATGGTTGGCCTTTACTTCTATATCGTTCTGGTTGTTGGAGGCGGGGTTGAGACGTTTCGGCCAGACTGATTCCTTGCCATGCAAAAATAATGGTCCACAGAACCATAGTGCACACTCTTTAAATGCCTTTGGTGACATTCCTCTAGACAGGATGTCGGCTGGATTGTCCTTTGATCGAACATGTCTCCACTGTTCCGCTCTAGTTGTTTCTTTGATTGTTGCAATGCGATTGGCGATGAATGTGGTGTGTGCTGCGTCTGAGTTTACCCAAGCCAACACTATCTCGGAATCGGTCCAGAAATATATGGCACCCTTAAATTGAATGTCTGCTGCTATTCTTTCTGCCAACTGGGCCCCTAATGCAGCAGCACATAACTCCAAGCGGGGTATTGTTTGTTTTTTCAATGGAGCTACCCTTGACTTTGCACATAATAACCTTGTCATGACGGTGCCTTCTTTCAGCGTGGCGCGAATATAGGCCGCGGCTCCATAGGCCTTCTCTGATGCATCCGAGAAAATGTGTAGTTGCATGGTTTCCGGGAGTCTTCCCTTAAAAATGTGCCTTGAGATCTGAAGTGTTTTTAACTCTTCAAGATCTGACCTGAACGTGAGCCATCTTGTATGTAGCTCTGCTGGAAGTGCCTGATCCCAATCTAATTTTAGCTCCCATAGCTCTTGTATGAGTATTTTGGCCGTTACTACAATAGGAGACAGTATTCCTAATGGGTCGAAGAGCCTTGCTAGGTCTGACGTGACCGAGCGTTTTGTTATCCTCTTTACTTCTTCTATGTTGACCTTGACAGATAACAGGTCCGGTTTTGGGAGCCATGTGAGCCCCAATGTTTTGACGGCTGCAGCCCTTGTGTTTTCCAAGTCCAGATTAACCTCTTGATCTCCTTCTGCTATATTTTGGAGCAGTTGAGGGTGGTTGGCGCTCCATTTTCGTAGATTGAAGCCGTTTTCCTTCATGATCTTTATTAGTTGTTCTTGTATGAGCATTGCTGTGGATAGGTTGTCTGCTCCGCCTAAGCCGTCGTCAACATAAAAGCTTTCGTTTAGGAATTGAGAGGCTAGCGCATATCGAGAAACATTTTCGGTGGCAATTTGTTGCAGACATTTCGTGGCTAGATATGGTGCTGACCTAGTTCCATATGTGACCGTGTTTAGCTGATAATACGTTATTGGCATGTTGGCATCCTTTCGCCAAATTATTAGTTGAAATGGCCGATCTTCTGGTGCTATTAAGATTTGACGGTACATTTTTTCGACATCAGTGGTGAACACGAACCTTGGCATTCTAAAACGCAGCAATATTGAAAACAGATCGCTTTGTACCTTTGGTCCTGTGTACATAATATCATTTAGGGAATGACCGGTCGATGTTTTCGCAGATGCGTCAAATACCACGCGAAGTTTTGTGGTTGTGCTCTCTGGTCTCAGTATACAGTGATGAGGTATGAAATAGTTCGGCGTAGTAATCGTATCTGTTGATATTTTCGTCATGTGCCCCAGGGCTTCATATTCGTCCATGAACTTGACGTACTCTGTCCTCACTTGGGGATTTTTCTGAAGTCGACGTTCCAATGATAGGAACCTGTTGAGCGCTATTGAGTGCGAGTCCCCCAGAACCATGGGGTCCTGATGGAATGGTATTTTTACTGTGAACCGATTTTCCTTATTCCTTGAGGTGTGTCTGGCAAAGTGCTCCTCACACTTTTCCTCGTCCATAGATAATGACTTCTTGTTGTCTTTTACCTCTTCTAGTTCCCAGAGTTTCGAGATAGAGGTTTCTAGGGATTCGTCCGCCAAGCACATTCCACAGGATGCATCTTTTGGGCTTACTTCGTTGAGTCTGCCAGACACAATCCACCCGAGTGCAGTATTTTGCATTATTGGTAGATGCGGGGCTAGCTTGATCTGCCCAATGGTGAGAAGCTGGTGATAGTGCTCAGCTCCCAAAAGTAGATCTATTTTGTCAGGGCGATTGAAGTTTGGATCCGCTAACTGGAGATTCCTTGGTAGTGACCATTTTTCAGTATTAATGAATTGCGATGGTTGAGGCGAGATGATGCGAGGAAGGACGAGTGCTTCAATGCGTGCTGTGAAGCTTGTGTTTCGAGAATGTAAGGCAACGTTCACTCTATGTTGTGTTTTTGTGTTAGTTGTCCCGATCCCGGTGATATTGACATGTGAGGTTTTCAGTGGTAACCTGAGCCGTTTTACCAGACGTTCTGTTATGAAGTTTACCTGTGACCCTGAGTCTAATAACGCGCGGCATTCAACTTCTGTGGCGTCTGTTTTGATTATAACTACTGCTGTGCTCAATAGGACGTATGGCCTTTGTCCACCTTTGTCCGTCGCGGTGAGTGAATCTGCTTCAGAACTTCGTGATGAGGTGGATGCCGCTGAGGCAGCTTCTGGCGTCCTTTTTCTGGTTACTTCCGCTGATGCTGCTGATGTCCTCCCGATTTTGGGCTCACCTTCGTGACTCAGGCTTGGCCTTGATGAGTTTCTGCTCGTTTCCAGGTGCAAAAGTGAATTATGTTTCTTGTTGCATTTCATGCATCCTCTTGACTTGCAAGTCTTAGAGGAGTGCCCGGGTCTCATGCAGTTTACGCATAGTTTTTGTCTTTGGACGTAATTGAGCCGTTCATTTGGTGTCATTGTTTGAAATTCTTGGCACCGAAACAAAAGGTGGCTTCCATTGTGGCAGAGCGAGCAGGAGGTTTCCTTTGGTTCGGAGGCGGCCGCACATGTTTTTGACACGAACTTTTCCTTCTGTCCCATTGCTTCCATTGATTGAAAGCGGGCTTCAAGAAAGTCCAGGAAATTGTTCAGTCCTTGAACTTCCTTCGGGTTTACTATTGAACGTTCGTATAATATGTGCGTTCCCCGATCCAATTTTTTTGTGAGCAAGTGTATTAAGATGGGGTCCCAAGTGGCTGTAGGGATGCCCATGTTTACTAATGCATGCAAGCATTCTTTTGTTACATCATGCAACCTTTTTATTGATGTGGACGTTGCTGTAATTGTTGGTTGCTCCAGTAATTGGTTCATAATGGATGCAACAAGAACCCGTTTATTGTTATATCTATTTTGTAGCAGCTTCCAGGCTGTTTCGTAATTTTCGGCAGTGGCTGATAGATGGCTTATTAGTTGTTCGGCTTCCCCACTTAGGTTTGACTTTAAATACCACATTTTTTGAATTGTGGGGATGTCTTGTTTGTCTACCAGTTGGGAGAAGAGGTCAAAGAATGCTATCCATTTTAAGTATTCCCCATTAAATTTGGGGATTGTTATTTTTGGAAGCTGAATCGTTTTATTTTTGACCGTTTCCTCAATTTTATTTGCCGTGTTTTCCTTGAGCTTGAAATTGCTATAAACCGATGCTTCGACAGTCGTGTATGACTCCATGTCATACCCATCTCTTACAGGATCTATGCTGTCTTCCCCGATCGAGAAGTGGAGCTCTTGTATTTGCTCCCAAAGTTTCTCTTTTAGCTTCATGTTTGCCGCTGTAGGGTCCATTTCGAGGAGCCGTTTTAGTGATGCTATCATCACGTTTTGTCTTCTAATGGCTGAAGACAATTCTGGTTTCCGAGAGGGAGCGTAGGTACTTCCGGGAAGTCCTTTCGTTTGCTCGTCCGGTGTTTGGGTTTTGAGAGGTTCCGTCATGCCGGACTCCATTATTTCCTTGTACTTTGACGTCAACTCGGATATTTTTTTGTAGTATCCGGTGGTGAAATATTGGTGGCTGGGATCCATGTCTGCGAGGCAACGGATTTTATTGTCCGTTACCTCAAATTCG
Organism: Campiglossa producta; assembly: GCA_964058755.1. Taxonomy (NCBI): domain Eukaryota; kingdom Metazoa; phylum Arthropoda; class Insecta; order Diptera; family Tephritidae; genus Campiglossa; species Campiglossa producta. The sequence goes on from CAXKVI010000002.1 coordinate 74,722,878, forward strand.
GCCCACGCTATGTCTAAGCGTTCGAGGCGCTCTTTATAATATACAGGCGTTTTTCTCGCTGCTGAATCCTTTTTGAAGTTACGGATTATGGTCTCTATCAACTCTCCAGTTGTACTTTGGGAGGCTGTCAATGTTTCCATTGTTTCTTCATTGGTTGGAGCCATATCGAAATTGATTCTGATGCTGGCTAACTGAATTGGCAAGATTGAGGGTGGGTCAGAAGTTGCTGACGTTGTCGCTCAAGTCGTTGCGTGTTCGGGATTACAGACTGGCGGAGTTGCCGAGTTATTCAGGTCCGGTAACTTGCGGGGTCACAGGGGGTCAGAGGGTTGCGTGTTCAGATCACGTCGGGGTCACCAAAATGTTTGGAGCGGCTGATTTGCCGTCCTGATAATGATGTCGGATGGAGAGGCTTAGATGCCAATCCACGTTTTGAGATAAATGGTTGGTAGTTTTCGACTAGGCGGTATCACCAAGACGAGAGGGTTGACAATAAAAGGCACTTGAACCTAATTGTCGTGGCGAGAGATAAATGAAAGGTGGGCTGTGGATTGTAGCTCATTCATTTCTCCATTCTTTATTTTAATTTCTTTGCTTATATACAATTTTGGTCTTAACATTATGCTGACTAGTGCATTGCTCTTGACTTCCGCAATACTAGGTCACTAGTCAGCAGTCTACCGTTCTAGGTCGTTAGTAAGTGACATTGCTGACCACCGTACTAGATCGCCAGCTGTCGCAACTGCTGACACTAGCGGTTGCAAATGCTGACGCCAGCGACGGCACACTTACTGACGGCCGCGAGCAAAATATGACGCAATCGTTACTCCGCACTTTTGCTTGTTCTTGAATTTCATGCAAACAAATATGCCTGTGTCTGCATATTTGGACAGAAATGAACAACTGGCTTAAAGGAAATCAGAAATGAACTAGTATGAATACACCACAAAATGCATAGTCAATGAACTAGAATTTTCGCTGAGTAGTTTGGCATTGAATGGTTTAAAGCTAATCAACAATGAACTAGTATAAATACACCACAAAATGTATAGTCAATGAACTATATTGTTTGCTGAGTAGTTGGACATTGACTGGTTTAAAGGTGATCAGAAATGAACTAGTATGAATACACCACAAAATGTATAGTCAATGAACTATATTGTTTGCTGAGTAGTTCGACATTGACTGGTTTAAAGGTGATCAGAAGTGAACTAGTATGAATACACCACAAAATGTATAGTCAATGAACTATATTGTTTGCTGAGTAGATCGACATTGACTGGTTTAAAGGTGATCAGAAGTGAACTAGTATGAATACACCACAAAATGTTTAGTCATTGAACTATATTGTTTGCTGAGTAGTTGGCCTTGACTGGTTTAAAGGTGATCAGAAGTGAACTAGTATGAATACACCACAAAATGTTTAGTCATTGAACTATATTGTTTGCTCAGTAGTTTGGCCTTGACTGGTTTAAAGGTGATCAGAAGTGAACTAGTATGAATACAGCACAAAATGTATAGTCATTGAACTATATTGTTTGCTGAGTAGTTTGGCCTTGACTGGTTTGCATTTGTCACGAGGGAGCCACTTCCTTGGTTTTGTTGTGAACGGGGAATATGTATATTAAGAGAGAGCTGAAGAAAATTTCAGATGGTCGAATTTCGACCACGGGCGATCCTAGTAGAAACTTAATAAGCGAATTTAGATTATGTCGGACAGTCAAGCCGCCCTACGTGCCTTGCGGTCGTACACAATAACTTCGAAGCTTGTTTATGAGTGCGTCACAGTCCTTAATGATCTGGGGGCCAAAAAACAAAGTGTTGTTAGGTTGGGTCCCAGGGAATGAAGGACATGACGGCAACGAAAAGGCGGACCAGCTTGCAAAACAAGGTGCTCTGACAGCATTTAATGGTCCGGAACCCTTCTGTGGGCTCACCATGGCCCACGTAAAGGAGACCATAAGCAACTGGGAAGAAAAACAGTTTAGGCAACATTGGCTTAGCAGCCTAGGACAGAGGCAGGCCAAACTCTTTATAGAACCATCGCAAAGATCATCGGCCAGGCTCATAAATCTAATATCTAAGAACCCTCACTGGGTATTATACGGTAATTGTAGTCTACGTTATCCCTGAGTAAATTGAATCTGTCAGATACAACAATTTGTCGGTTTTGCGAACTGGACGATGAAACGCCGGTTCACATACTCTGCGAATGCATTGCGTTAGCAAGAAAGAGAGTTTGCTACCTATGTGGTGTCACTCTCAATCCGTTCGTGATATGGAATAAAAATCCTGAGGAGGTGCTCAAATTTATAAAGAGCCTCCGCATACAGCAATAAGCTGATAGGTCACACAATAGGTCGTATTAATGGTCGCGGTGTAATAAGGCCTTATAATAATAATAATAATATAGAAAGATAAATGGGATTTTTGAAATGAAGCTAACTTTTGACTTTTTTTCGTATAATGCATTGTTAGTGAAGCCTGAATGATGATGAAAATTGCAAAACCCCATCTCAACTGCAAGTTAGTACAATATCAAAAACAAAATTTCCTGGAATGAAAACTTTTAAATAGCTCTACCCGTGCGCCACCTATCGGAATTTTTTTTTTTTGTTATTTTGTATGGAAGCAGAAAACTAAACGATGATGAAAATTTCAAGATCCTATCTCAACGGGATGTTCGTTGAAGAACGAATTTAACGACACCAAAAACAGACTTTCGCTTTCTTGAATAGAGCAACGCTAGCGGGTCCAATTTTTTTTAACATGTGGAAATTAATTAAACACGTAAAATATCAGCCAAATCGGTCCTTTAATACGATTTTGAGTTTTTATTACCGCTGTCTCAGACCCACCTAGCGGAATTTTTTTACGGAAATATTTCTCTTCATGGTAGTAATACATGTTCCGAATTTCAGCCAAATCGGACCATAAATGCGATTTTAAAAAATATAGCGACCCACGCGCCACCTATCGGATTTTGTCTTCATAATATTGCGTTGCCATCGGGGTTATACATGGGAGCAGAATTTCAGATCAATCGGACACCGGGAAGTGTATTAAATTTAACTTGCAAGATTCCATTACAGACAACCGTCAAGTGAAAGTAAATAAAAGCTTATAAAATGAGTATGCATAAATTAGGTGCTCATTTATGCCATAATCCGAATTAGAGTGATCCGCAACTTCTTCCAAAAATGACGCTCTGCTAGCTTAAAACTTTCGAACAGTCAATTTTTGAAAATCCCTGCTAAACAGTGCTATGACATTCAGTCAGCTTTGGATTGTTGCCTTTGAGAACGTGATGGGAAATCGTGATGTAAATATAAAACAGCTGATATTTACATCACGATTTTCTATCACGTTTTCAAAGGCTACATTATAAACTGACTGAATGTCATGAACTGTCTAGCTGGGGTGTTTTCCCAATGATTTTGGGGCTCCTAAACTTTTTTCCTAAAACGTTTTCAAGTCAGCAGAGCGTATGCGTAAAAAGTTAAGGATGGCAATTGCATCAAAAGTTAGTATGCAGAAATAATGTGCATATTGGGTTCTTTCTTGACAAAAAATATTTTTACATCAAAATTAAAGGTTAGTTTTTGAGTGCCCATCCCCCAAATAAATAACGAATATAGCTAGTATGCAGAAATAATGTGCATATTAGGTTCTTTATTGACAAAAATTATTTTTAAATCAAAATCAAAGGTTAGCTATTAAGTGCCCATCCCCACATAAATAATGAATATAGTTAGATACAAAAATTTATTTATTATATCATTTTTTCGTGATCCTGCAAATCGTCGAACTCTGTCCATTTTCCGTCTGGAAGGGGTCAAATGGCAGTATAGTTCCCCACCCTCAATTTTCGAGGCTTTGCGTTCTCCGTTTCTTTCCTCCGCGTTGATCTTCGCATACGTGCACTATATATATATTTCATATATATTTCATATTTATTTAAAAAGTTTTGTACAACTAAGAACATTAAGTCTTTTATATGTACATCATCTAATATTAAAATCTTATGTTGGTTAAATGATGTATTTACAAACTGGAAATTACTATTTACTTTATTTATTTACCTAAACTAAGTTAACAATTATAAAACAATTACCTAGATAAGTAGAAGTAGAGTAGGAAAGAATATAGATTAAAGATGCAGAAGTCAGTGCGAGTATTTGTAATCAATATATATATGGAGGCGTAAAATTAAACACCCCAGCAAGTTCGTATCTAGTACCAATATACTTCCTTATAGTACATTTTCACCGCACCAAATTTGGCAAAAATTGCAAATTTGGCGATTTTTTCCATACAAATCTCATTTTCCAAATTTGGAATTCCATCACATTTGGCCTCATTCGCCGAACAATACAATCCACAGTTCCTCAAAATAGCAACCCTGTGTGTGTTCCATATTTAGAATTGCCCAGCAAGAACCTTAATGGGTAATTAACGTGTGATAACTATTGCATTATGAACAGCTGTAAATAACAATTTCAACTAGTTTTTTTTTTTTTTTTTTTTTTTTTAGGAGTGTAATGGGGTGTGGTTGCTGAGTGACCGCGCTCAATCCCGACTCTTGCGTCCTCGTTCGTGCACTCTGGGCAACGTTGAGCTACCTAGGCTCGCGGCAGAAAGAGAGGGAGCCCCGGGGGGGCCACTCTGACATACTTGGTTTAAGGGCTCACCGGGGTCTTTTTCGCAGCGTCTGTACACCAAGAGGTGCGGCTGTAAGCGGGCGTCTGTCTTGAAGCAAGCGGCTCGCTATATAAATGTGCAAAACTTTTCCCTCCCAATCCAGGGTGTTATGCGATACCGTGCCCATTGGACGTTTGCAGCCGGGAGGCAAATCGTGGCTGTAGTCGAACGGAGCCTCACTGATACCGGGCCGCCTCAGGGAGTAACTATGGTCTTACCGCGGTATGGGGCTCTGCCGCGGCGGACGACACACTTCCCCTTACACTACCCTTGACCCTAAGCTGGCCTTGTCCGGCGAGGGGTCGTACGAACAAGATGAAGAACACACAAAATACAAAGCAATTAACGACTTCGTTTACTCCGCAGCAGAGAAGAACTATGCTGGAGCAAGCGAAAACACAACGCCGGAGGACAAACTCCGCCTCAAAGTTAACTGGGAGGCCGACAGCGATGGAAACTACGAGTCAGTCATCCCCCAAACTGCTATCAAGTAAGAGTGACTTGATGGGAGCAAGCAACAGTGCGGCTGCCTACGCAGTCAAGCAGAAAACGGCGGAAGCTAAACTTCCATCAGGCGCTGGTACGAAATCCAATCTCTTCACATCTGGGGCAATGGTCTCACGACCTGGTTTCAGAGTTTCGAAAGAGAAGGAAGACGCCGCAAAGGGAGAGACCGCGATGGCAACTACGAGTCTGAATCCCCCCCAAGAGGCATCTCCCCGACGCTCTGCGTACTGGGATAAAAGAAAGGCCGCAAGGATCCTTAAAAAATATGAGGGAGCATCGCAGGAGAAGCTGTCGCCGGAAGAAAGGAAGATGGTGGAGGAAACGAAAGCTCTGATACCAAATTTCCAGAGGCCCTATGTGCCTAAGAGGGTGAACGGTAATCCCTTCAAACGCCAGAGATCGGACGGAGAGGTAGACCCCCATCCGAAGCGGCATCAGGTCAACCCCGTAGTGGGAAAACTCAGCTTTGCTGAAGTAACCAAGGACAGAATCCTTATAGGTTTCATTGACCGAGGTAACGACCGTTGGTCTATCCCCAAAGACCAGTGGCTGTATGTCTGGAATGAAATGGGCAGGGCCCTCCTCCACTTAATGCGTGAGTCTCCGGGTAGTCCGCCGCGAGGTACTGACGCGGGCTGGCACCAAGGTCAGATCAAAATATTCGCGTGCGAGGATGCAAGAACTGTCGCACTGTATAAGGCAGCAGTTGCAAGACTGGGTGAAGTCTATCCAGGGGCAAGGCTAGATGTCATCGACTGGAAGGACATTCCTGCTCGGCCAAGGGCAAGGGCATGGATTCCTGCCGTCCCTGCAGAACCCGAGAATATTCTTGAGATGCTGCAGGTCTGGAATCCGTCTCTCCCGACGCAGGATTGGGGCGTCAATCTGGTCGATGATGTGGTTGGGCCCAATAGACAGGTGGTTATCACTCTGAATAAGGAGGCGCTCGAGCCCCTTAAACGGTGCAACGGACGAGTGCATTACGGCTTAGGTCAGATCGTGATCCACGTATACCGTGGCGATGCACAGCGCGCTGCTATTCCGGACGCTCCGGAGGACTCGGAGATCGAGGCATCGGGAGGGGAAGCAGAGGAGTCCGACGCGGAAAGTATGTTATCCGCCACGTCAAATTGCGATGGTGCTGCGAACAACTCGGCGATAGAAGAAAGCCTGCTTGACGAAGAAGGCCTCGACGTCACGATCGTGGCTAAACCTGAGCACACTAACGTTGATGCTGCTTCAGACAGCAGGGTTCCCTCCACGCCAAATCGTGCAGGTGCTGTGAACAACTGCTCGTTGAGAGACAGCCCCCGGAACAGGCCAGACCTCGACGACACGCTGGCGGTAGGGAAGTCTGAGCTCTCTCATGTTGGTGGTGCTTCAGATAAATCTGCACAAATCTAAAGCAGCCTCGGCTGTTTTAAGCAGTCGTCTTTCTAAAGGCGACGTAGACGTGGTCCTTATCCAAGAGCCCTGGGTCAATAGCTCTAGGATCTGTGGATTGGGGACTAAGGGGTACAAGCTCATCCAAGCCAATGATGAGGGCAAGGTCAGAACCTGTATTTTGGTAAAGTCTGAGCTAAACACCTTTCTATTACCCAACTACTCAAATGGTGACGTTACAGCTGCCAGCTTAACAGTCGGCAGCACCAGCCTAACGATGGCGTCGGTCTATATGCCCTATGACGCCGAAGAACCTCCTCCACAAAAGGAGGTGAAAGATCTGGTGGATAATTTCTGTACGGGCCATCTTATTATTGGAGCTGCGCTAATGCTCATCACGTCCAGTGGGGAAGCTCCGATATTAACGCTAGGGGCGATTCTCTGTTTGACTACCTACTAACAACTAACCTGGTGGTTTGTAACGTGGGTAACGAGCCTACTTTTATAACTAAAGCTCGTAGGGAGGTTATAGACCTCACTGTTTGTAGCGAAGGCGCTTATGAGTGGGTCAGAAAATGGCGTGTTCTTGATGAGCATTCATTTTCTGACCATCGGTACATAGAAATTGTGTTAGACTTTATTGTTGAGCAGCCAGTTATGAAACGAAATCCACGCAACACTAACTGGCAGCTACATAACCAAATATTAGCTAGGGACCTACCAGTATTACCTCCACAAGCCCCCTCATCAGTGGGAGAACTGGATGATCTGGTAACGACCTTTACAACGGCGCTCTCAAATGCCCTAGAGCAGGCTTGTCCAGTACCAAAACCACGCGGCAAACATAGACCCCACTGGTGGTCTTACGACCTGGATTCGTTCCGTATATCATGCAGGAAGCAATTTAACAAGGCCAAGAGCATCGGTACGGAGCCTGAATGGCTCGAATATAAAGCTAAACTGAGGGCCTATAAAAAGGCTCTAAGGCAAGCGAAGAGAACTTCGTGGAGAAATTTCTGCACCGGGGTCGAAAAAGTCGATGATACAGCGAGACTTAGACGAGTGCTATCAAAAACTCAAACAGCCATTAGCTATTTACGGAAGCCTGACGGATCTTGGACCAGCACGGAAGGGGAAACCCTGGAGCTGCTCCTGAACACTCACTTTCCGGGGAACTTGTATGATGCACCTGTAGCATCTGCAACAAACCTGGCGGTAAACATACCCATTACGGAGGAAAGGGTAAGGTGGGCAATCAAAAGCTTTGAGCCGTTCAAGGCAGCTGGGCCAGACGGGATTTTCCCCGCACAACTTATAAACACGCTGGAAATATCAGCTAAATGGCTGGTAGTTCTCTATTCAGCCTGCCTGGCTCTTAATTACATTCCGTGCTCCTGGAGAAGCGCCACGGTAGTCTTTATTCCAAAGGCTGGGAAGGCCTCACACTATGAGCCTAAAGACTACAGACCGATCAGTCTCTCGTCTTTTGCACTTAAAACTTTCGAGATGATAATTAGCGATTATCTCTCCTCTACTATTGATAGCAACCTTATTTCTAGCTATCAACATGCATACACCAAAGGTAAATCAACGGAAACTGCGCTCCACAGCCTAGTCTCTATTGTTGAAAAATCATTGCACGAAAAGGAGTACTGTCTCGTGGCCTTTCTGGACATCGAAGGGGCTTTCAATAATATAAGGCCGGAGGCTATTAACACTGCTTTAACAAACCTGGGCATAAATAGGTCTCTTATTGGACTAATTGATCAACTACTAAAGGGAAGGAAAATAGTTTCTTCACTGGGAACAGTTGATCTTTCACGCTATGTCACAAGAGGAACGCCTCAGGGTGGTGTTCTCTCCCCGCTCCTATGGAACCTCACCGTAAACTCGCTGCTACGAGACACAAGGTGGGGGGGGCGGGAAGATAGTGGCATATGCAGACGATTTAGCTATTGCATATAGGGGCAAATTCCCACAAACCCTGTGTGACTTGATGCAAGTAGCACTGCGAGAAGTTTCTTCATGGTCCTCTCGCTGCGGACTTAGCATCAACCCGGGAAAGGTGGAGCCTGTCCTTTATACCAGGCGGTACAAGATACCACCGCTGATCCTACCAGAACTAGATGACGTTCGCCTGAACTTAGCTGACAAAGCCAAATTCCTAGGCACAGTTCTAGATAGAAAGCTTAACTGGAAGGAGAATGTCATCCAGCGCCAGAGGAAAGCGTGCATTGCACTTTACATGTGTAAAAGAGCCATTGGCAAAAAATGGGGGCTCAGCCCCAAAATTTGCAGATGGATCTACACTGCGATAATCCAGCCAATTATGCTGTATGGAGTCGTGGTATGGTGGCCTGCGCTAGGAAAGGCAACAAACCTAAATCTGTTAGGAAAAGTCCACAGATCGAGCATGATCTGTATAAGCGGGGCGTTAAGAACAACGCCCAATGAAGCTCTCCAGGCCATTCTTGGCTTTTTGCCACTCGATCTGGAAGGGTACCGGGCAGCAGCAGCATCGGCTGTGCGTCTAAGGGAAACGTCCGTCTGGGGCGCAAGCACTATTGGACACTCCTGTATTCTAAGATCTTACAGCTTTCTCCCTCTGAGCACAGATCGGTGTGCGACCACAACAGTCGGAGATTGTTGTTTTAGAATAAACATTCCCAGCAGGGAAGACTGGGAGAACATAGATCGGTGTCCCGCTACTAATGGCGGCACTTTTATATACACCGACGGCTCGAAGTTAGACGGCAGAGTCGGAGGAGGGGTTTACTCAAGGGATTTGGACCTAGAACTCTCCTTTAGACTACCTGATCACTGCAGCGTCTTCCAGGCTGAAGTTTCTGCAATCATGGACGCCGTGACTTGGATAGGTGAACGCACCATCGGACAGGATATCTGTATTTTCAGCGACAGCCAAGCGGTCATCAAATCCCTTGGCTCTTACCCGTTCAACTCTGAACTGACGCTCAGCTGTCGTCGATCTCTTCAAGAGATGGCCCAACAGAACCGCGTGAACCTCACATGGGTCCCGGGACACAGGGACATTGAGGGAAACTGTAGGGCAGACGAACTTGCCAGGCAGGGCACGACCAAGCAGATTCTTCAAGATAAAGAGCGCATAGGTATGCCGTTTGCCACGTGCAAGCTAATGCTGAAGGAGCATACACTCCGCGAAGCCAACGAAAGATGGCTAGAAGCCCCAGGGTGCCGGATATCCAAGCAAACCTGGCCAAAATGCGATCTTAAAAGATCTAGACACATATACGCCCTAAAAAGGAAGGAAATCTCCATATTAATAGGTGTTTTAACCGGGCACTGCCTTATTGGTAGGCACGCAGCAAGGCTAGGCGTTCCCTACCGACGATGCTGCAGGAGTTGCAAAGAGGATGAGGAAGAGGAAACGGTGGAGCACCTCATCTGCAACTGCCCGGCCTTAAGCGGAGCGAGAAGGCGCTCTCTGGGAGTTCCCTTCCTGGTTAGCTTAAGCCAGGTCGCGGAGCTAGACATAAAGAACTTGATGGCCTTCATCTAGTTATCAAAATGGTTCGAGGAGGGGTAGCGGTGTCGGTTAGGAGTGTCAGTCCCGGGTTTCGGCTATATGGAGAGTCCCGACAGCACTGGGATTTTCCATATGGCCGGGCCCCGGGACTGACTTTCCTAGTGTTTGGTGGTATCACAACGGGCCTTTTATTACTGGCCTAGGTGTGCCTTTGCGGCAGCCACTTCTACCTACCTACCTAGTTTTTTTTAAGAAAATGGACCAATTCTACCAAGAAAAGACAAAAGCCTTCTTGACTCTTCATTTATTATTACTCTACAGGTGTTTAAAACATCACGGTGGTGCATTTTCTTTCGGTGGCTTTGTGTTCTGGAAGACGATTCTTGTAGGGAAGGTGAAGCCAAATGCAAATTTGCCAGTGTAAACAGGTTCGAAATGACTCATTCTAATTCGCCAAATTTGGTGCAGTGTAAATGTACATTTTCAAAAAAACGATTTTCTGCTAGCTTAAGACTTTCGAACAGTCAACTTTTAAACGGGTTTTCCCAACAATTTGATTTTGGCACATTTATGCTTCTGCTAAGCGGGCCACGAAACTTATAGGTTTGGAATGCATTTATTTTGTATTATACCTAATAGTACATTTACACCGCACCAAATTTGGCGAAAAATTGCAAATTTGGCTCTTTTTTCATCTCATTTTCCAAATTGGAATTCCATCACATTTGACCTAATTTGCCGAACAATACAATCCACAGTTCCTCAAGATAGCAACCCTGCGGGTGTTCCACATTAAGGATTGCCCAGCAAGAACCTTAATGGGTAATTGACGTGTGATAACTTTTTTCTAAGAAAATGGGCCAATTCTACACGAAAAGACTCTTGACTCTTCTTTTATTATTACTCTACAGATGTTTAAAACATCACTGTTGGGAGCGGCTGATTTGCCGTCCTGAATTGAGGATCGAGTGGAATGGCTTAGGTGCCAAACCACGTACAAATAACAGGACTCGAGGTGGTCGCACCAGGAGTTTGGGTTGTATGGTGGTTTAGTCAAGGCAGTGGCACCAAGACTTGAGAGTAATAACGTCAGGCACTTGAACCTGGTTATTTACGGCGATGGGAGAAATGGCGATGAAGCAGTTGCGCTTAAAGGAGTGAATCAAAGCTGGTTTGCTGGTCATACATTTCTCAAATCTTTATTCTAAATTCTTAGCTTATATACAAATTAGATCTTACAATTATGCTGACTAGTGCATTACTCTTGACTTCTGCAATACTAGGTCACTAGTCAGCAGTCTACCGTTCTAGGTCGTCATAAGGCATTTTTTTTTGTTTACATTTTAAGGGTATAATTACATTTCATTCTTAATTCTAAGTTTTAATCTACAATTCATTCTTACAAACTCTAATGGTGCGGTGGTCCCTTTACGTCACTGTTACGGCAAATGGTGCTTGTCGTGCATCTGGCCGTGGTTGAGGAACTGCGTATGTAACGGGAGCTCGGGACTTCTTGTGAATGCAGGTTATCACGATTGCAACTATGATGTCAATTGATAGTATTAGAACGGCATACGCAATTGTCGCATGATGGTATTTGAGGTGGGAAATTTGTGAGGGTAGCTCTGTCCCTATTTTCTGCATTAAACCTTGCTGTATGGTCCATATATTTTTGACCTGATCAATGTACGGTTGTATGTGCAGGATTATGGAAGATGTCTTTTCGGGATACGTAATGCTGCTGAAGTTTGCGGTTGCAGTGTATGATGCGTGGATTGCAGATGAGTATACTTGATGCCCTTGAATTATGACTGACTTGTGTTTGAGTGTGCAGTCGGGGCCAATTTTTATAATCCCCGAGCCCTTTAATGTTAGCTGGGAATTATTTGCTCCGCACGCGGCATTGATTCGAGTGGGGGACTCCAACGCGTACATCCAGAGATTATTGTGCGTCAGCTGTTTTATCGGTGCGTTGTCTTCTACCGGGGCTACCTTGCAGATGTTCCCTGGATTGTTGTTGAGCAGTGACATTTCGCATTGACAAGCGCCTGAGTCTGCGGTGAATTTTGTCTGCACGTTCAAGCATAACACCTGGTTCTCCTTTATAGTAATGCACTCTCGCCACTGATTTTCTGTAAATGTTATATATTGATCTCGATGCGCGTTGGCTGCAATTAGATCATTGCATGGCGTGATGGCAACCGTTGAACTGTTTATTCTGCTTGAAATCGGGTGTGGTTTGAGCACTTCCCAGGTCTCTGGATCACACAACGGAAGTGACATTTCGAAGATCACGTGTTCATCCGTTCTTCCGCCTTTCACCTTCATGACCTTGTAGAGTTGTAAGAGATTGTTTTGGTCCACTGGCAACCGTAGCGATGTGGGTAGATGGTTGCGAACTCGGACTAATTCTGCTCGGAGTTGCGATGGTGACAGTAACGTTGGACTGATTCTTCCGTGGTGCGCATCTGTCAACGTATTGATAATTCTTGCCTGGATTCTATGTAGTCTGGCTGATAATAGTGCGAGTTGAGTTGCCAATGTACTGCTAGTTTGGACGAGGTTTGTTTGGTACCTTTGCGTCTGCTCCGAACGGACATATGCTGCCACCTTCACTATTTGGTCATCCACCACCTTGAACTTCTGTTTGATGTTCTGCTCCTCTTGTTTGAAGATGTTGAGTATTGCATCAATAACTGATGTTTGATTGTTGAGTAACCCGTATAAATGGTTGTCATTTTGTTTGAGCGTGTTGATTGTGCTTGACATCTCTTCTGCATAGCTGGTGTCCAACACACCGAACAATGAGTTGGCAATGTTGCCGATGAAGTTGACCGCGCCTCGTTTGGATCGTGTGAGGAGGCTATTTTCTTCAGTTAGTTCTGCGATGTCGGCTTCCAAGGTGTCTACTACGTTTTCACAGGCCGATTTCAGCACTATGGTGTCGCATATCGCCCTTAATGTCTTTTTTCCATTGATGACGCGTGCTGTTTCTTCCCAATATGGCTGCAGATCGTAGTAGGAAATTATTTTCCACTCAGAGCGTGACATTTCCATCTAGGTGATGCCTTCAAAGTGGATGCCGATCTTGGCGTCGAATTCTGTTGTTTCGATGTCTGCCGAAAACACAAGTGGAAGTTCCAGCAGAGCTATTATCATTGTTGTCATTGTTGACATGGACCTAACTTTTCGTCGTTTTGCCTTGGGTAGTTCCTCTGGGGATACTTCCTTACGACCCGGTTGCGGTGAGCTTGGTGCAAGACTTGGCTGGCTGCCTGAGGGTTGGGTTTCCGTTTCCCCATCTTTGAGTCGTGGAATTGGAACGAGGTATCTGATTGCTCGCTTCAGCACTCCGGATGCTGTTTTGACAACCGCCACTCTGATTATGTCGTCTGGACCCTTATAAGTTTTCACTATTCTCCCCAAGGGCCACGTCATCACTGGGATGTTGTCTTCTTTGAGTACCACTATGTCCCCTGGTTCTATGTTCGCCGTCTGTTTTTGCCATTTGTTCCGGTACTGTAACTCGTTGAGGTAATCCCGGGACCATCGTTTCCAAAACTCGTGTTTAAGCTGGGACACTAGCTTCCATCTTGTTTCTAGGTTGAGCTTGGCAGCCGTCGCTTGTGCATCAATTTGTGCTGTTAGTGGTTCTCCTATCAGGAAGTGCCCCAATGTCGTTCGGATCATCTGACATTGGTGATATCGGGCGAGAATTCAGTATCGCCTCGATCTCGATTATCAGGGTTTCGAGCTCCTCATACGTTAAGCTGGAATTTGCTGTACTTCTTAGCAGCAGATGCTTTGCCGATTTGACTGCAGCTCCCACAGTCCACCAAAGTGTGGCGCTCTTGGGGGGGATGAAATTGAATTGGATTCCTCTTTTCACGCATTCGTTAATGAATATATTACCGAGTTTAACTCTGGGAGCTTGTTCTTAGCTCCTACGTAATTGGTGGCATTGTCACAGTACAGGTTTTGACAATGGCCTCGCCTGGCGATGAAGCGCTTGAGGGCCCCAATGAATGCCTCGGTGGTTAAGTCACTCACTAGCTCTAGGTGGACTGCCTTTGTGATGAAGCAAACGAACGCCGCAATATAAGCCTTGTGCGGCCTTTTTCCACGAAGTTTGTAATGCACTGTTATAGGGCCGCAATAATCTACACCGCTGTTTATGAATGGTCGAGATGGTGTGACCCTTGAGGAAGGCAGGTTTCCCATGGTCTGATTGAGTAGTTCTGGCTTTGCCTTGCTGCATGTGACGCATCGATGCACTGTTGCCGTGCCATGATTTTTCCCTTTATGGGCCAAAATCGTTGTCGCATCATTCCCAACAGAGTTTGTGGGCCGCAATGTTTGTTTTCCTTGTGTACCATTTCGAACATCAATTTTGTAATGTTATCGTTGTATGGTAGAAGAAGTTGGTGTTTTGAGTCGTATGCCAATGATGAAGCCTCTAGTCTCCCTCCAACCCGTATCAATCCCTTGTTATCCAAAAATGGTGCGAGGTTGGACAAGTTGCAAGGCCGCTGGAGCTCCTTATGATGCTTCAATTGTTTGATTTATTCCTTAAAGTCTGCCGCTTGTATTTGTTTGACGATGTGTATTAGTGCCAGCTCCAGTTCTGCCGTGGTTAAGCTTCGTGATGACGGCTGTGCTGTTGTTTTGCTTTTAGCTTGCGTGATGAACCGTAGTACATAGCCGATTATACGTTGTAGCCGGTGAAATGAGTTGCCGTGATTCACCTAGTAAATCACCTCCGTTTCTTCTACCGATGTGACCAGTGATTTCAAATGGTTGGCCTTTACTTCTATATCGTTCTGGTTGTTGGAGGCTGGGTTGAGACGTTTCGGCCAGACTGATTCCTTGCCATGCAAAAATAATGGCCCACAGAACCATAGTGCACACTCTTTAAATGCCTTTGGTGACATTCCTCTAGACAGGATGTCGGCTGGATTGTCCTTTGATCGAACATGTCGCCACTGTTCCGCTCTAGTTGTTTCTTTGATTGTTGCAATGCGATTGGCGATGAATGTGGTGTGTGCTGCGTCTGAATTTACCCACGCCAAAACTATCTCGAAATCGGTCCAGAAATATATGGCACCCTTAAATTGAATGTCTGCTGCTATTCTTTCTGCCAACTGGGCCCCTAATGCAGCAGCACATAACTCCAAGCGGGGTATTGTTTGTTTTTTCAGTGGAGCTACCCTTCACTTTGCACATAATAACCTTGTCATGACGGTGCGTTCTTTCAGCGTGGCGCGAATATAGGCCGCTGCTCCATAGGCCTTCTCTGATGCATCCGAGAAAATATGTAGTTGCATGGTTTCCGGGAGTCTTCCCTTAAAAATGTGCCTTGAGATCTGAAGTGTTTTTAACTCTTCAAGATCTGACCTGAACGTGAGCCATCTTGTATGTAGCTCTGCTGGAAGTGCCTGATCCCAATCTAATTTTAGCTCCCATAGCTCTAGTATGAGTATTTTGGCCGTTACTACGATAGGAGACAGTATTCCTAATGGGTTGACCTTGACAGCTAACAGGTCCGGTTTTGGGAGCCATGTGAGCCCCAATGTTTTGACGGCGGCAGCCCTTGTGTTTTCCAAGTCCAGATTAACCCCCAGAACCATGGGGTCCTGATGGAATGGTATTTTCACTGTGAACCGAATTTCCTTATTTTTTGAGGTGTGTCTGGCAAAGTGCTCCTCACACTTTTCCTCGTCCAGAGATAATGACTTCTTGTTGTCTTTTACCTCTTCCAGTTCCCAGAGTTTCGAGATAGAGGTTTCTAGGGATTCGTCCGCCAAGCACATTCCACAGGATGCATCTTTTGGGCTTCCTTCGTTGAGTCTGCCAGACACAATCCATCCGAGTGCAGTATTTTGCATTATTGTTAGATGCGGGGCTAGCTTGATCTGCCCAATGGTGAGAAGCTGGTGATAGTGCTCAGCTCCCAAAAGTAGATATACATATTTTGTCAGGGCGATTGAAGTTTGGATCCGCTAACTGGAGATTCCTTGGTAGTGACCATTTTTCAGTATTAATGAATTGCGCTGGTTCAGGCGAGATGATGCGAGGAAGGACGAGCGCTTCAATGCGTGCTGTGAAGCTCGGGTTTCGAGAATGTAAGGCAACGTTCACTCTATGTTGTGTTTTTGTGTTAGTTGCCCCGATCCCGGTGATATTGACATGTGAGGTTCTCAGTGGTAACCTGAGCCGTTTTACCAGACGTTCTGTTATGAAGTTTACCTGTGACCCTGAGTCTAATAACGCGCGTAATTCAACTTCTGTGGCGTCTGTTTTGATTATAACTACTGCTGTGCTCAATAGGACGTATGGCTTTGGTTCACCTTTGTCCGTCGCAGTGAGTGAATCTGCTTCAGAACTTGGTGATGAGGTGGATGCCGCTGAGGCAGCTTCTGGCGTCCTTTTTCTGGTTACTTCCGCTGATGCTGCTGATGTCCTCCCGATTTTGGGTTCACCTTCGTGACTCAGCCTTGGCCTTGATGAGTTTCTGCTCGTTTCCAAGTGCAAAAGTGAATGATGTTTCTTGTTGCATTTCATGCATCCTCTTGACTTGCAAGTCTTAGAGGAGTGCCCGGGTCTCATGCAGTTTACGCATAGTTTTTGTCTTTGGACGTAATTGAGCCGTTCATCTGGTGTCATTGTTTGAAATTCTTGGCACCGAAATAAAAGGTGGCTTCCATTGTGGCAGAGCGAGCAGGAGGTTTCCTTTGGTGCGGAGGCGGCCGCACATGTTTTTGACACGAACTTTTCCTTCTGTCCCATTGCTTCCATTGATTGAAAGCTGGCTTCAAGAAAGTCCAGGAAATTGTTCAGTCCTTGAACTTCCTTCGGGTTTACTATTCAACGTTCTTATAATATGTGCGTACCCCGATCCAATTTTTTTGTGAGCAAGTGTATTAAGATGGGGTCCCAAGTGGCTGTAGGGATGCCCATGTTTACTAATGCATGCAAGCATTCTTTTGTTACATCATGCAACCTTTTTATTGATGTGCACGTTGCTGTAATGGTTGGTTGCTCCAGTAATTGGTTCATAATGGATGCAACAAGAACCCGTTTATTATTATATCTATTTTGTAGCAGCTTCCAGGCTGTTTCGTAATTTTCGGCAGTGGCTGATAGGTGGATTATTAGTTGTTCGGCTTCCCCACTTAGGTTTGACTTTAAATACCACATTTTTTGAACTGTGGGGATCTCTTGTTTGTTTACCAGTTGGGAGAAGAGGTCAAAGAATGCTATCCATTTTAAGTATTCCCCATTAAATTTGGGGATTGTTATTTTTGGAAGCTGAATCGTTTAATTTTTGACTGTTTCCTCAATTTTATCTGCCGTATTTTCCTTGACCTTGAATTGCTATAAACCGATGCTTCGACAGTCGTGTATGACTCCATTTCATACCCATCTCTTACAGGATCTATGCTGTCTTCCCTTATCGAGAAGTGGAGCTCTTGTATTTGCTCCCAAAGTTTCTCTTTTAGCTTCATGTTTGCCACTGTAGGGTCCATTTCGAGGAGCCGTTTTAGTGATGCTATCATAACGTTTTGTCTTCTTATGGCTAAGGACAATTCTGGTTTCCGAGAGGGAGCGTAGGTACTTCCGGGAAGACCTTTCGTTTGCTCGTCCGGTGTTTGGGTTTTGAGAGGTTCCGTCATGCCGGACTCCATTATTTCCTTGTACTTTGACGTCAACTCGGATATTTTTTTGTAGTATCCGGTGGTGAAATATTGGTGGCTGGGATCCTTATCTGCGAGGCAACGGATTTTATTGTCCGTTACCGCAAATTCGGCCCACGCTATGTCTAAGCGTTCGAGGCGCTCTATGTAATATTCAGGCGTTTTCCTCGCTGCTGAATCCTCTTTGAAGTTACGGATTATTGTCTCTATCAGCTCTCCAGTTGTACTTAGGGAGGCTGTCATTGTCTCCATTGTATCTTCATTGGTTGGAGCCATATCGAAATTGATTCTGATGCTGGCTAACTGAATTGGCAAGATTGAGGGTGAGTCAGAAGTTGCTGACGTTGTCGCTCGAGTCGTTGCGTACAGACTGGCGGAGATGCCGGGTTGTTCAGGTCCTGTAACTTGCGGGGTCATAGGGGGTCAGAGGGTTGCGTGTTCAGATCACGTCGGAGTCACCAAAATGTTGGGAGCGGCTGATTTGCCGTCCTGAATTGAGGATCGAGTAGAATGGCTTAGGTGCCAAACCACGTACAAATAACAGGACTCGAGGTGGTCGCACCAGGAGTTTGGGTTGTATAGTGGTTTAGTCAAGGCAGTGGCACCAAGACTTGAGAGTAATAACGTCAGGCACTTGAACCTGGTTATTACGGCGATGGGAGAAATGGCGTTGAAGCATTTGCGCTTAAAAGAGTGAATCAAAGCTGGTTTGCTGGTCATACATTTCTCAAATCTTTATTCTAAATTCTTAGCTTATATACAAATTAGATCTTACAATTATGCTGACTAGTGCAATGCTCTTGACTTCTGCAATACTAGGTCACTAGTCAGCAGTCTACCGTTCTAGGTCGTCAGTAAGTGAAATTGCTGACCACCGTACTAGGTCGCCAGCTGTCGCAACTGCTGACACCAGCGGTTGCAATGCTGACGCTAGCGACGGCACACTTATTGACGGCCGTGAGCTTAAATATGACGCAATCGCTACTCAGCACTTTTCCTTGTTCTTGAATTTCATGCAAACAAATATGCCTGTGTCTGCATATTTGGACAGAAATGAACAATCACGGTAGTGCATTTTCTTTCGGTGGCTTTTTGTCCTGGTAGAAGATTCTTGCAGGGAAGGTGAAGCCAAATGCAAATTTGCCAGTGTAAATGGTGTCAAACTGGCTCATTTAAAATCGCCAAATTTGGTGCGGTGTAAATGTACTATAACTCTTTTAGGTAGTACATTTTATTTAGACAAAACATAAAAGTCAACACAGAATAAAAGTGTTATTTCTCGTCGGATACAAAATGAAAGTGTTATTTTTCGTCAGACACAATATTTTTGGTGCTAGTTTTCGTATGGCACGCGATATGTTATATGAAGCAATGAGAGATGATTGTGCCAAAAGCGATAACATTACAATAAATTTGCCTGTTTTGACAAAATTTAAAATCTTCATGCCTATTCTAAACAATTTTTCACTAGTGAATCGTTGCAAACCGTTTCACCATTTCGTACATTTTTGCTCACAAATTATATGAGAGTTAGAAAATCCGCAAAGTGCGGAATGTTTTAGAATCGGCCTGTTTGTTTAAAAAACACATACATTCAAACCTGTACCTATGACAAGGGCCTAGGAATCGGGGTCAAAGTCGCCAAAAAATGACCCTAACTTTACTTATTTTGTAATGGATGATTTTCACATAGTTGACGTAGATTCCCACCCCGCGTAAGTATCAAGTGTTGTTAGACCCGTACCAGTGACAAGGCTCCAGCCAGACACCCACAGTTCGCGGATTTTCCTATGGAAATGTATTCTGTTTTACCAACTTCACGCATTTGGGCCACTTTTACTGCTTTTAACTACCCAATATTTTCCTATTTTTTGTAGAATACTACCCTCAAGTAGTATCAGGCATTTTTAGACTTCGTCCCATGGCAAAAACTTCAGCGAGACACCTCAAAACTCGGGAAATTTCACTAATTTTTACTGCTCTTTCACATGTTTAAGCGGGTTTGCCCAACTTTGGCCTCTTTCAAATAACAGATATTCACACATGTGTCGTAAACGCTACCCTTAAGTAGAATCAAGCATTTCCAGACATCATCCCATGGAAAAAAAACTACAGCCAGACACCTCAAAGTTCAGGAACTTTTATTTTCCTATTAATTTGCTTTCTCTTGCTGTCCCACTTTTACTGCTTTTAAATGACGGATCTTTTCACATGTTTCGTAGAACACTACCCTTAAGTATTTTCAATCATTTCTAGACTTCGTCCGATGTCAAAAACTTCAGCCAGACACCTCAAAGCTCGGGATTTTCACTAATTTTAACAGAGATTTCACTGGCTTCAGTAGGTTTCTCCAACTTTGACTACGTTTAAACGGCGGATCTTTACACATGTGTCGTATAACACTACCCTTAAATAGTATTAGGCATTTCCAGACTTCATCCCATGAAAAAAAAACTTAAGCCAGACAACCCAAAGCACGGGGACTTTTCATCATTTTTAATGTGCTTTCACATGTTCAAATGGGCTTACCCAACTTTGGCTGCTTTTAAATGGCGGATCGTTACACATGTATCGTATAACACTACCATTAACTAATATCAGGCATTTTTAGACTTCGCCCCATGACAAAAACTTCAGCCAGACACCTCAAAGCTGAGGAATTTTCATAGTTCTTACTGCGCTGTCACATGTTTAATCGGGATGGTCCAACTTTGGCTGCTTTTTAAGGGCGGATCTTTTCACATGTGTCATAGAAGACCACCCTTAAGTAGTATCAGTTACTTTTAGAAGCAAGAATTATAAAAAATCCTCAGTTTTGAGGTGTCTGGCTGAAGTTTTCAACATGGGGCGCAGTCTAAAAGTACCTGATACAACTAAAAGTGGTCTTCTATAACACATGTGAAAAATCCGCCCTTTAAAAGCAGCCAAAGTTGGACCAACCCGCTTAAACCTGTGAAATCGCAGGAAGAATTATAAAAATTCATCAGTTTTAAGGTGTCTGACTGAAGTTTTTGACATGGGGCGAAAGCTGAAAGTACCTAATAAAACTTAATGGTTATCTTCTATAACATATGTGAAAAGATCCGCCCTATAAAAGCAGCCAAAGTTGGACCCACCCTATTAAAAATGTGAAACCGCAGTAAGAATTATGAAAATTCCTCAGCATTGAGGTGTCTGGCTGAAGTTTTTGACATGGGCCGCAATCTAAAAGTAACTGATACCACTTAAGGGTGGTCTTCTATGACATATGTGAAAAGATCCGCCCCTTAAGAGCAGCCAAAGTTGGACCAACCCGATTAAACATGTGAAAGCCCAGTAAGAACTATGAAAATTCCTCAGCCGTGAGATGTCTGGCTGAAGTTTTTTCCATGGGATGAAGACTAAAAATGCCTGATACTACTTAGAGATAGTGTTCTACGACACATGTGTAAAGATCTGCCTTTCAAAAACAGCCAAAGTTGGACAAACTCGCTTAAACATGTGAAAGTGCAGTAAAAATTATAAAAAGTCATCAGTTTTGAGGTGTCTGGCTGAAGGTTTTGACATGGGGCGAAGTCCAAAAGTACCTGATACCACTTAAGGGTGGTCTCCTATGACACATGTAAAATTATCTGCCCTTTAAAAGCAGCCAAAGTTAGACCAACGCGCTTAAACATGTGCAATCGCAGCGAGAATTATGAAATTTCCTCAGCTTTGAGGTGTCTGGCTGCTGTATATTGGAACGATTGTTCGTCATCCCTTGTCAATTTGGTTTTGTTACAAACCGGTTTCGGCGATCCGCCATCTTCAGTGTTTTATTTCGTTCTGATTTATGTCTATCTCTTGTCACGCATTTATAGTCTGGATGCTGTATCAGGTAATATTAGTATGTGTGTATATGGTTCGTGTGTTACGAACGTTTCCGAATGGGTACCTGTAAAAAAGGGTTTGCTTTTACGTTAGTTAATTGGTGTGTTTAAAGGTTGTTTTCGACGCTCGTTAGTCAGGTGAAAGTCGGTGATTTTCGCCTTTTGGTTGGCTCTGTGCGTTCGCTCGTTTATTGTTACCTGTTTGGTTATTGTACCTGCGGTACTGTTAGGTTCTTTGTAAATTAATTTTAGCGGTTCAAATATTGCGTCAGAAACGGTTTTTGTTTGTTCGTTTATTATTCTGCCATCAAATGTCTTTGGTTTGTACATATATTTCCATGTTTTCCAGCACATTTAGGCGACGCCTTTTCTTTGTATGTGAACTGCTCTGGCTGTGTTTTTGATGTTGGCCGGGGTGCATTTGTTTCCGAACATGTGATTTGCATAGTTCGATTCTGGTGTAATGGTGGGTTTCCGTGCTTTCTTGTTGTAGCCCTGATGTGCTCTCGGAATCGTGTACTTATTTTTCGTCCTGTTTGCCCTAAGTATGTAGCTGTGTTGGCACTGGCAGGTAATCTTGTAGATCCCATTTACGGTAACGGCTCCTCCGAATTAGTGTCGGTTCTTAGTTTTTATCCTAAGTTGTTCGATGTTCTGAACGCTGTGTTGATGTTGTGTTTTTTTAAAAAGTTTGCAAGTTTGTATGTCGTGTTTACAGTGTATGTCGTCGCGGTCTAGATCTTGGATTTTTCATCTGGGTTGTTCCTGTCCTGCGATCTATGCTTCCTCCGGAGTTTGTCCACTAGGGTTTTTTTTGTATCTGTTGCACGTTGCTATGTTGTATATGGTGGTAAGTATAAGTATGGACAGTGAAAAAATGTAAAAAAAGTGAACAAATAAATTAAGAGACAATATACAGTCCACAAACAAGAAGTTTAAAAACCAAAGTTTACAAAAACAAAACATGCAAAAGTAAAACCCAGTATTAGGGTGAACGAAAAAAAATTCAAAAACAGAAAACAAAAACTGAAAATATTTAAACAAAATAATTTCCTAATGTTTTCGGGCGCGCCGGTCAACAAACAACAACAAAACAGTAAAAGCTAAAATACAACTACAAAAACTACAGTCTACCAATAAAAAATCGGGCGCGAAAAATACAAAAATACTTAAAGCAAATTACAAATGAAAATATGAAAGCAAAAAGCGAGGGAAGGAGTTACAAAAACAACAACATTAACAAAAAATTATAAATACAAAATAATTAAACAAGACTAAGTAAACTTCCCCTTAACCCTGGCAAGAGCGGTGAGTTGTATCATTTTCAATTATTATATGTTCGTTTGGCTTTCTACGGAATTTTTTCACAAACCCGTATTTCCCAAAATCGAACTATATAAAATATATATACATACCTATAAACTCAAAATTTATTTGGCAGAAAATTTTCCATCAAAATACGGAAATTTGAAAATAACAGGATTTAAAAAATATATACATAAATATTCTAGTCCCGGTCAAAGTCCGACCATCCTACATATTTTAAATACATATTTACATAATAATTTCCATTTGAAGTACCGCATTAAGTATTACAACAAATACTTTCTTAAATAAAAAAAAAGAAAACTCACCGCGGACATACTGCTTATTTTTCGTGTTGTCAAGCACAAATCGAAATTTCCAAAAACAAATTATAGGTTTCAGGTCTGACTTGTAAATTTTACCGGCAATACCCCCTTTAGCTTGCATTCCCTTGCGCACATAAGTCAAGCAAAGGCAGTTATGCACTAACAAAATTAGCAGTAGAAAGAATAAAGAAAAATAAACGAAAATATTCAAATTGTTAGCGAAGCTATTTTCTGTTCTCCCAGTAAAATTACTGAGTGATTATCAACAAAAAATATACGGACACAAATTAGGGAAAAAGCTACAGTCCAGCATCTCAAAAGAAAAAAGAAAAATATAAACAACAAAGCTCCTTGCACTTAATTGCATTGAAACTAGCTTATCTACTTATAGGCAAAGTCACCCCCGCTAAAGCCCTATATACACTTATTTTTGAGCGTGAACGTGGGTGAGCGTGAACCATTTTCTTTTGTGTAATATGTTGATATTACTCCACTTTTCAAAAAAAAATCATCCGTAATTGGATAAAGAACTAAAATATCTTTGATATTACTGCATTTAAACTTAAGTGAAAGTGTTAAATATGGTTTGAAATGCTTATTTTACAATCTCATAGTGAATTGTGTGCGAACGCAAAGTGACACAAACCCTTCGCAAGTGAGTGTTTAAAATTTGGCAATTACCACGCCAAACTGTAATTTTTTTAAACATTTTTTGGAGAGTTGAAGTCATTTGACAGATGTGCGTGAACGCACAAAAGAATTAATTTGGAATTCTTTTCCTTTGCGTACGCAATAGAAAGTCTCCACTCAATCACGCTCACGTTCACACGCATAGTACAGGTCTACAAGTAAGTTATCCTTATTTCTCTCTCTTTCTAATACACCCAATTTTGACACTGTAGACAGTGTCAAACTAGCTTAACTAACACAGCAACCCGAGGCCCAGGGTTGAAATTTCCAAGAAGAAATGGAGTGAGATCTCCATACAGGGTTGCCGTGTAGGTATATTTTTAAAGCAATTTAGTATGGAAATGTAGAACAAAATGTATGCCTATGAACTAAACAAATTTTGTGATTTGGATAAAATTGATTGTTTTTTTATGAAAAATAATGTCATTTCAATTATATGAACTATAACTATTTGAATATCAATATTATTATAATATATTTTTATACATTTCAATATTTATTTTGATGATAAATGAAATGATTTCAATATATTTACATATTTTATGAATAAGAATATTTTGAAATACATTGCAGACGTGAAATGCAACCCTGCGCGTAAATATGTACGTACATATGTGTGTGTATACACAACTTTTAGTTCAAACGAAGCAGTTTATGAAGTGAGTCGTTTCAAAAAAAGTTTATTTTAATATTTAATTTTATAATACAATTTCGGCTAATAATTTAATTTATTTACAAAGAACAACATTTTTCCGTCTTTCAGATATTTTTGCCGAGTTAAAGTGGAGAAAAATAGTGTGTTGTAATAAGAATTTTAGCAAATAAGACATGCATACATGTATCTAATAAAGTTGTTCGTTTCCAGAAATGCCCGACCATTGCTGTATTTTAGGATGCGGATTAGGAGTCCCACGATACCCTTTTCCTGCAGAAACAGAAATGCCAAGGTGAGTGTATAAAGTGACTAAGTTTTAAATATGAGAAAGTATTCTTTCAATAATTCTTGTTAAGTTCTTTATGGGCAATTATTGTGCATAAATTCAGATATTATGCCATTCATAATTTTCTTAGCTTTATACAGTTTGAGTTTAGTAAAAAAATATATATGTATACATATAAACCCATTTAATTTTAAGTATTGTTATTTAACCATTTAAGTTTATATGGTGTAAATTAAAGCAAAAAGCTATTTAAGAAATGTTCTACATGTATACTTAATATTTTTTAAATATTTGTTTTCAGAAAAAATTGTAACGGACCAAAACGGGTATTATAAAAAATGTGTGTTTATTGGTAAAGATTCCTGCTTTTTATTTTTGATCTTATATACATTTTATTTTACAACGCAATGTTGTTTTGTTTAATTTACAACGCCGGTTTCCTTTTATTTTAAAATGCTTTTTTATTATATAAAAAAAAAATTCTTTTTAATTTACCAAACAATTTTGGTTTTTTTTTACTTTTTTATAATTTATATTTTTGTTTTCGATTATGTTTCATGCCAACAACACTTTAACTCTACCTTAAAAAAAACAAAACTGTCTTTACAGCAATAACCACTTATGCGGTAATCGCTTGTTTCAACAGATATTTTCGTTATTTTCCTACAAGAACGCGAGCAGGTAGTTAGCATAGCTGCTTGACCTGCTCCAACCATCAATGACAGTTTTACAGGGTTATGTCCATTTTAGCTGTTGTTGCATATTGTTATATTCCCACACAAAGAATGTATGTATATATCAGTGAACTAAACAAGCTGCTTTGTTTTTTAAAGAAACCCTTTGTGAAAAAGCTCACTAATCTTAAATTTTTAATATATTACTATTAAGAATGTGTGAGAATAATGATTTAGTGCACTGTGTCCAATTATAGTAACTTTTTTATGTTTGAGTTATGGGACTCACTTATTTTCTTTATTTATTTATTTAAATAAACAATGATTTTTTATACAAATATGTCTGTTTATTCATTATTTAATGGAAAATTTGGTGATAAATCTCAACATTAACAGCGAGGGTGCAATACGTCGTCTTTGTTGTCGCTTTTCCTCGAGTTTAATGCAAGGTAATAATAATAATTATTTAATTGCTATGATTATTCATAACAAAGCTACGCGATCTATCACGCCCGAGCAACGAGGAGGAACACGCATCAGAAATAGTTGACAATTATTCCAAACCCAAAGGATGCTGTGTATGTTTGGTGGAAACGCCATATAAGCAACTTTGTAGCAGCATGTGAACACTCCCTTATATGCACGCCACGCACACACAAAGTACAAAAAGAAAATAAGCACAGGCATCTATGAAAAAACACATTTAAATGGTGGGGCACTTTACTAATATATGCTGTAAGTAAGAAAAATGCTTGTTTATTAAAAATATTCACAGAAATTTATACAATTAGCAAGTTGCATTTTATGTAAACAAAGAAGAACAAGAGAGTTGTCATGGAAATATCAACCACAGGATTGCTTTTCTGCGTAGTGCTAAAAGTTTTAGAAAATATGAAAAATTTTTCGCTAAACAAGTAAAATCTTTGTACAAACATTTCCAGATCAAATTAGTTGCTATAATAAATAATTTTCGGCAAATAGTTTCTATTATTTATGAAGTTATTAAACATTTGTCACAAGCTACTACTACTTTTATTTCGGTCCTAACGAATGACACCCTTCGTTGAGTGGCTTCCAATAAGGGGAACCCGATCAGGTGAGCACAGCTGTAAGTCGAACAGCTGATTCATATCTTACTTGTACAGTTGTACTATGTTCACACGGAACTGTATGAGGGTCTTAACTTATAAACATTCCAGCATACTTAAAAATATACATATAGCTTTCGGCAGAATCAGTCCGTCAATACGTCACGTACGTGACGTACGTCGTGACAAAACGTACGTGCCGTACAGCGATGGCACATAGCGATTGACGTACGTCATGTTGAAGTACACAGATATGTCAACAAAGTAATTGGCGCAAAACGAAAATTATTAAAAAAAACATAACAAAAGCAAAATTTCGGTTAAAAACATGGAAAATATTCAGGTAATACTTGTTATAGTCACAATTTTCACAATCCCGTTGTCAAATTGGCGGTAAAATTGATTTTGACATTTGTCACGCAGCTGACGTTCCGTCAAAGTAGAAAATTGGCGAAGGATACCGGATCCGTTGACTGATACTTTGTCAATGTAGCGTTTTACATGCAAAATACACACATCCTACTCGGCTGTCAGTTTCTTCCTTTTCAGGCACGTACGTGACGGACTGATTCTGCCGAAAGTTTAACTACATTTGGGTTAGAGTGAAAATACCTTACAAAAAATATTGTAAGTACTTATAAAAATTATATAAGGAAATAATAAGCGTAATAATACACTCGCGTATAAAATAAAAGCAGCGATAGCAATAAAATCACGGTACAATAAAAATAAGTTCTATTATCAAATAATAAACAGACATTGATCTCTATTTATATAAACAGATCAAATCGCTAGCAACTAAAAACCGACAGTCGCGCGGAAAAAATAACGACCAATAGAAACAAAAAACTCGGTAATACAAAAAAAAAAATCGTTCAATAATATTTACATTTATTAAATTTCAAAAGACATAATGTCCGACCCAAAATCTCCCCATATCGTAGTGGATCCACCCAAACCGGGTGAAGACGAAAAGCCTCAAGGCAGCCCTGCCTGTGATAGTATCATAAGATACTGCACTAGATTCGCCTCAATCCCTATAGAGGATAATACAGAATCAGTTTTAGAAGTCAAGGACAAATCTTTTGACAGAATTTGGACAAGGCTCCAAACGGCATATGATGCAATCATCGA
This sequence comes from Campiglossa producta, assembly GCA_964058755.1. NCBI lineage: Eukaryota > Metazoa > Arthropoda > Insecta > Diptera > Tephritidae > Campiglossa > Campiglossa producta. The sequence goes on from CAXKVI010000002.1 coordinate 74,750,674, forward strand.
AACTGATGATTCAGACTTGCCAGAAAATTTTAAAGAATCGGCTTATTCAAAGTATGAAAACTGCTTAGACCGTTATGAAGAAACAAAGGCCATGATCTCCGATCAATTAAAACTTTTAAGGCCAATTATTGCACCTACTCTACAACGAGTAGAGCTGCCCCAAACACAAATCAAAGAAACAAATTCAGGCATATATCTCAAAGTGCCGGCCTGTGATACTGAAGTATTTCATGGGGGTTATGAGCAATGGCCGTCGTTCCGAGATATGTTCTCAGCCGTTTACGTAAACCACCCAAAGCTATCAGCGCAAAAATTATATCATCTAAGAAATAAAACTAAAGGTCAAGCAGGGATAACAGTAAAACGATGACAAATTTAATCTGGCTTGGGAAGCGTTAAAAGCTAGATATGAAAATGAAAGAGTATTAGTCGATAAGCAAATAAAGACATTAATGAACTTGCCCAAAATTCAAAAAGAAACTAGCGAGGAATTTCTTAAACTACAATCAACAGTAACAAACTGTTTGTCGGTTCTAGAAACCCAAAAAATTTCCACTGAAAACTGGGACCCAATTCTGGTCAATATTTGTGCTGCCACATTGCCAGAAAAATCTTTAATTTTATGGGAGCAATCGCTCTCATCCCGCAAAAAATGTCCAACGTGGCAACAAATGAAAGATTTCCTCACCACCCAGTTCGAAATCGCAGAACGGGTAGGTACAAAAGAAACAAAGCCGAAAAACTCAAATGAATACCAAAATAAAAGCTTCTTTAAACCCCAAGCCAGTAACTTTAACTCCCGGCTGGCAGAAATCCTTGGGCTGAACCCTCCCAGAGGGTGCCGGCTGGTAATAGACACTACAGAAACCCCTACGCAGGGGAGTGCTAGCTAAGTTCAGAAATCAGTGCCATTGGTGCCTTAGCTCTTTAATAGCTCTGGCATATGGAAATGATTCTTGAACGTGGCCTCAAGGTGGGAACCGGGCCACACCCAGATGAAATGGTGGCCCCCCCCTAATCCAGGGTGTTATGCGATTCCGTGCCCATTGGATGGTTTGCAGTCAGGGGTATCCGACTGTATTCTTACGGAGCCTCCCGGATATCGGTCCACCTCCGGGAGTAGCGGTGACTTGCTGCGGCATGGGGCTCTGTCGTAGTCGACCGTTTCATATCCCCCTTCAGTTATATAAATTTTCCACATGAATAAAAACCAAGCCTCGGAGCCCTGCACGGGTAAAGATGCTGCCTCTGGCACAGGCGTTAAAAAGGCCAATACTTATAAAACCCTGCCACAATCGGGAACCGCTAAGGTGGCACCGATCAGGCCTGCACGGCCTCAAACCACTTTTCGGCCACCTGCGCAAGCTAGCAGCAGTAGGACCAAACCCCCTGAGGGCAAGTCCGAACCTGTAACAGACGGCAAAGCTAGCCCCACTGAGGGAAAGCAACTCCCGGCTGAGCAAACGCAGGTGGCCCGTCTTACGGGCACCTCTGCTCAGCATGTGGCGGAAACCAACACCGGGTCCTCCACGGACAGAGTGAATGCCCCCGCCCATGCAAAACAAACTCGTGGCAAGCCGGCTGACCCCCTAGAGGGTTCTAAGGCAAGCAAACGAGTCCCCCTCTCAGTCCGCAATCAGCGGAATCTACGCAATGCCGCCAAAGTTGTAGAGAGACTGGGCAATTTTCCCAGCGATAAGCTGACAGCAGAGCAAAAAAGCTCTCTGGCCTGGGCCAGGAAAATCATTGCGGAAAAATCATCGCGTAACACCGCAAACAACGCAACCAATCCTGCCAATACGGCGCCAACCGGGTCGGATGGGCCAGCCCTTAAAAGGCAGCGGTCGATAGTAAACGCCTCGAGCGTTCCTAAAAGGCATGGGCCCATAACCTCTGCCCCTTCTCCACCTGCCCTAACAAAACCGTTCAACGAGGTTGCCAAGGGCAACATCACGCTGGCGGTTTTGAACCGCGGCCATCCGGATGGAAACATTACCCCGGACAATTGGAAGGATGTCCTGAACGGCTTTCTCAAGCAGTTCAAGGACATTATGGACAAGAACCCGGGTGCTGCTCCCAAAATCCGCGATGCCGGCTGGTATCAGGGCAGGATTAAACTAGTTTCCTGCGCAGACGAGCGCTCTTGCCATCTGTACACACTCGCCATAGCTTCGGTGGGGGAGCTGTGGCCCGGGGCTAAGCTGGATGCCGTCAGTTTGGAAGAAATTCCAAACAGACCGAGAGCTTGGGCCTGGGTCCCAGACGAGCTGGCGGAGCCTGGCGAGATTCTGGGCACCATCGCGCAAAGCAACCCGGGACTACCTTCAAGCGATTGGAGGATAGTCCGCGTGGGCGAGACAAGGGAGAAGCAACGCTATGTCGGTTTCGTCATTAGCGAGGCGTCTCTCCCTTGGCTTGCTAAATGTGGTGGAGTGTTAAGCTACGGCTTCTACTCCATCACGTTGAAAGTCAAGCGGGATGGTACCCAGAGAGAGGAGCCGGAGGAGATGGAGACGAAGCCCGAGCTTCAGAGTGATGTGATGGCAGGAAACACCTTGAGTGCACTTGTTACGCTGGACTCTGAGGCAGCAGCTACCTCCATCGAGTCGGCTCCGATGAATTTGGAGGAGGTGGGCAGCGTCTCGAGTGTACCCACCTCCACCGCAGCAAATCTCACGACCCCATGCAACACCTCGAGTGTACATGAGGTCGATATCGAACTAGCAAGTAGTGCTCCAGAGTCCGAGAGTGATACACTCTCGGTATCGGAGCTGGCAGGGCAGTTCTCTACCAGCATGGACGAACCCCTCCTCCTGGAATCCGACCAGTCAGATGTTGGCTTCGACGATACAATCGTCAGGGGGAGATGGACGTCGATGCTGAGTTTTCAGAACGGTCCTAATGGTCCGGATACTGCAAATTAACCTGCATCACTCTAAGGCAGCCTCCGCTGCGCTAATCTTACGCCTCTGCAAAACATCGGAGGCGGTCGTTCTAGTCCAAGAGCCATGGGTCGTCGGTACCAGGGTCTGTGGGCTGAATACCGATGAGTACCAGCTGGTGACGCCACCTGCAAAAGGTAGACTCAGATCATGTATTCTCAGAAAAACTCTTTCTTATTTTCTACTATCTCCTTTTAGCGATGATGACTTCACCTGTATCAGCCTCGAGCTGCAGGACTATACCCTCTGGCTGATGTCCGCATACTTTGCGCACGATCGCCCCATCTCTGCACAGGATAGGCTCAGCAAGGCGGTAAAGGAGGCCCAACTCAAGGGGCTTCCGATAGTCATTGGAGCCGACGCCAACGCGCACCACCTCGCATGGGGCTCAACCGACACAAATACAAGGGGTGAGTCTCTTTTTGATTTTATCATAGAAAACAACCTCTGTATCTGTAACTCTGCGGACAAACCAACTTTTGTCACCTCGAATAGGAGGGAAGTTCTAGACATTACTCTGGTTTCAGGACCATTCTCTGACTTAGTTAAGGAATGGAAAGTTTCCGATGATAACTCCTACTCTGACCATATGTACGTAACTTTTAATCTGCTTCTGCGACCTCCGCCTATGGCGGTTTACAGGAACAGGAGACGTACGGACTGGGACCTTTACAAAGTGGTCCTGTCCTCTACCCTCCAAGAAAACGCTTCTCACGGTAGGTCTTGCCTACCGATAAGATCTGATGAAGCGCCTCTCTCAGACATATCGTTTGCTTCTCTCGGTGAGCTAGACTCACCGTCTAAGATAGACGAAGCAGTAGATCTTGTCACCAATTCTTGTAACGCTGCCTTCATAGCAGCCTGCCCGGAGATTAAAAAAAGGGGTAGAAAGAAACCGTACTGGTGGACCCCTGAAATCTCCGAGCAAAGGAAGAACAGCAGAAAACTCTTTAATCAGGCAAAACAGACAGGGATCTGGTCCCCCTACAGGGACGCCTTAATATCTTTTAAGAAGTTAACCAGGAGAGCCAAAAAGGAATCCTGGAAAAACTTCACAAGCAATATTGAGGAAGTCTAGGAGGCAAATCGCCTACGTAAGGTCCTCTCCAAAAACCCTACTCCTCCCAGCTGTATTCGTACAGCTGATGGAGAATGGGCCTCATCTAGTGCCGAAATCCTGGATACCCTGGTCGCGGCCCACTTTCGGGGCAGCACCTCTCAACCATACCTACCCTCGAACTCGCAATCTAACCCAAGGCCGTCGAGGCCCTTGGACCACATAGTCAGCAGAAAAGGAGTTAACTGGGCAATCAGGTCCTTCAAACCCTTCAAATCTCCGGGACTAGATGGTATATTTCCCGCCGAACTACAAGCAGCGAGCGATCTTATTAGTCCGCTGCTAACTCAAATCTACAAGGCATGCCTCAACCCGGCCTATATCCCCACGGAATGGACCAAAGCAAAGGTAGTCTTTATACCGAAAGGAGGCAGGACACCCTGCAATAACCCAAAGGATCTCAGACCTATAAGTCTGACCTCTTTCCTCCTAAAAATTCTAGAAAGATTGCTAGATGCCTACATTAGGCGAACGGCAAATCCAGGACTAATCTCCAACAGCCAGCATGCCTACTCCAAGGGCAAGTCCGTAGAGACGGCTCTACACGCTATCACCTCTGGGATAGAGAAGGGGCTTGCTTTCAAGGAGTTTACGCTCGGCATTTTTCTTGACATAGAAGGAGCATTTAACAACGTTCTTCCAACAGCGGTAACGAGCTCCCTGCGTTTGCTGGGAGTGCAAGAGCCTCTAGTGGAGTTCGTTGAACTCCTTCTCCAAAGAAGAACCATTATTTCCGAAATGGGCAATTCTACACTTACAAGGTATGCCAACAGAGGAACCCCCCAAGGGGGTGTTCTCTCTCCTCTACTCTGGAACCTGACGGTGAACACTCTTTTATCTAGACTAAAGCACACCGGCTGCCAGGTCATTGCCTATGCAGACGACATAGCCCTGACGGCTACTGGCAAGCATTCTTCGGTGCTTAGCGAACTCTTGCAAAATGCGCTGAATCTAACAAAAACCTGGTCTGAGGAATGTGGACTAAGCATCAGCAGTGAAAAAACTGAGATGGTGCTCTTCACCCGCAGACGCAATATACCAGTTTTCACCGCCCCATCGCTGAATGGGAGGGTGATCAAACTCTCTACCGAGGTTAAATACCTTGGCGTAATTCTTGACAAAATGCTGGACTGGAGGCGTAATATGGAGGAACGCTCCAGGAAAGCCACAATGGCGCTCTACGCCTGTAGGTCGGCAATCGGAAAAAAGTGGGGTCTTCAGCCCCACATTGTCCACTGGATCTACACGGCAGTGGTGCGACCTATACTATTCTACGCCGTCACCATATGGTGGCCGGCTCTCGAGATCGAATCTAACAAAACCAAAGCCACAAAGGTGCAACGGATGGCAGCAATGCTTATTAGCGGTGCCCTCCCCTCCACTCCCACCAAGGCTCTTGAAACCATACTTTTTCTTCTTCCCACTGACCTGTATGGGAAATTTACTGCCAGTTGCAACGCAGCTAGGCTCAACGCACTAGAACCCTGGAGGGACTGCAGGTTTGGGCATACCCAAATCCTGAAGGAACTCCCCAACTCTTACTTAAAGCTGGACTACGCAATACCACGGCCTTGCTGGGATAACAAGTTCGAAACGTGGATCCCAGAGAGAAGCGAGTGGAAAAATTGCGTGGAACCGGGAAGTCAAGAAATCTCCGTTTTCACGGACGGCTTTAAACTAGACAACAAAGTCGGCAGTGGAATCTTCTCAAGTAAGGTCGACATTAATATGAGCTTACGCCTTCCAGACCACTGCAGTGTCTTTCAGGCTGAGCTTATAGCTATCTGGGAAGCTGCTCGCTATCTGACTAACCTGCCAGTGACTAACTCTATCTCCATTTTTTCCGACAGCCAAGCTGCCATAAAATCCCTGCAAAGTAGTAAGACGTCGTCACTAGTGGCGATTAAGTGCAGGGAAGCTCTAAATAAGCTATCCGATAAGTGCAGCCTGAGTATAATATGGGTCCCAGGCCATAGTTTTGAGCTAGCAAGGAAGGGCACCTGTCTACATACAATCACCTCCGGCAGCTGGGTGAGCCCCCCTCTAAATACATGCAAGCACTGGTTGCGTTCCCGGTTCATAGAACAAGCCGACGCAAGATGGGCCATGGAGCCGACTTGCAGAACGTCCAGGCAAATTTGGCCCAAACTCAACGAAAAAAGGTCGCAATCGGTAATTCATCTGAATCGCCTATTCATTAGCCCACTAGTGGGCCTTCTTACAGGACACTGTCTTATGGGAACCCATGGCGCTCTCATGGGCCTCTTTACAAATGACTTCTGCCGCAGCTGCAGGGACGAGGAGGAGATAGAAAGTGTAGAACACTATCTATGCCACTGTCCCGCTCTGTCGAAAACCAGGTACCGATGTATCCGCAAACACTCCTTTGGATGCCTCGCGGAGCTTGAATCTGCAAATATAGATGATATTCTGCGCTACATCAGACAAACGCGCTGGTTTAGCTTCATGGGTGTATGAACTCCGGCCCTAAACACATCGAATCTTGGGGGATCCGTCTGTCTGTCATCACCATATAGAGTTGCAACGCATACGTTGCACTTTGTATGGGGGTGACGGGCGGACGGATCCTTCAAGGTTTTTATGTGTTTTTGGGGCCTCCTGCCTCGACCCGTCCCAGCGGAGAGGTCGTATGTCAGAAGGTTTCTTACAAAACTTTTTGGGGATGCGACCTTTCTGCAGGGTCAGGTCGATCTACAGAAAGGGAAATTAGGGCTCCTTTCGTGGTATCACAACGGACCAAACTAAGGCCCACGTGAGATCCGCGTGGACTGCGGAGGCAGCCACTTTAACATACATACATACAACTTTAACTCCCATAACAGGAGTAACCATAATTCAAACAAGAAAAGTTTCACCAAAAATCAATCGTTCACATCTGAACAACATAGCTATTTGTCATGCGAACTGTGAACCGGAGGCCATTCAATAAGATCTTGCGAGAAATTTATAAAATTACCAACAAACGAGCGAAATAACTTGGTCAGGACTAAGAAACTCTGCACAAACTGTTTATCAAAGACTCACACAGTGCAGAGATGTCCAAGTGTTCACAAGTGCGCATATTGCCAAGGGAGACACCATTCGATGCTCCATATAAACAATCACAATAACTCTCAAAATAGTCGAACGTTCAATAGAACCACTGGACTAGCAAAAACAGCTAGTCCTAAAAATATGGATACGGAAAGTCCAGAAAGTTGTCAAGAACAACCATGCTGCTCAAAAGCAGCTAGAATACAAACGCTTCATTCAGAAAATGAAAGCAAAACCTTATTACCTACAGCAATCGTCTCCATCGAACACCGAGGAGAACGATTTAAGCCAAGGGCCTTAATTGATCTAGGATCACAGCGATCTTTTATAGCATCGAAGGTCCAACAAACTTTAAATCTACCAACCAAATCAGCCAACTTTGAAATCTCAGGAATGGGTGGAAGAGTAGTACAAAACTCAAATAAAATCTGCCTCATTACCTTGATGTCTTCAAATGCGGATCAAAGAATAAAAGCACAAGCTATAGTTCTGCCGCGACTGACAAACATGCTCCCAAAGCTATAATATAAATAGCGAGCACTGGCAAAAGTTTTCACATCTGAAACTTGCCGATCCCAATTGTCATACCCCCGATCAATTCGTCATATTATTTGGAAGCGATCTAATCCCCCAAATAATACTAGAAGGTGTTGAGAAAATTTCCAACAACCTATTAGCCCAAAATACCATCTTTGGATGGATTTTAAGCGGTCAAGTCAAAGAGAAAATCTCCACCTTCACAACGCAAGTGGAAGATATTTCAAATGACAGTCTTAATTCACAATTGAAAAAATTCTGGGAAGTCGAAGAACTCCCTCCAATTCCCGTTGCTACAGCTGACGATAAGTATTGTGAAGCCTTCTACAAGCCACAACTACAAGATCAGAGAACGGGCGGTACGTCGACCGACTACCATTGAAACAACAATTTCCGGACACACTCGCCTTGGGTAACTCACGAACCTCAGCTCTACAGCAGTTTCTAAGAATCGAGAGAAACCTACTTAAAAAAGGCGAGCTAAAAACCTCATACGACAATGTTGTTGAGGAGTATCTACAACTAGATCATATGGAATCAGTAAATTCCTATAAAAAAATCACAAAAGGCAAGCACGCCTCATTTTATCTTCCACACCACGCGGTTATAAAACCGGAAAAACTTACAACAAAAGTAAGAGTGGTGTTTAATGCATCTAAATGCACAAGCTCAGGTAACTCCCTTAATGATGTTTTATACACGGGACCAACATTACAACCAGATTTAATGCTACTTATACTACAGTGGCGTATGTATAAATACGTTTTCAAAGGTGACGTCGAGAAAATGTACAGGCAAATCCTAGTACATGAAGACGACCAAGATTACCAGCGAATTATATTTCGCAATTCACCTAGTAGTCCAATACGCGACTACAAACTAAAAACGGTGATATTCGGCGTAAACTGCGCCCCTTGCCTAGCCATTCGTACATTACACGAACTGGCAAAAGATACAAAGTCCGAATTACCTCTAGCCGCCCCAGTGCTTAGCTCTCAAACGTACGTAGACGACATACTGTCGGGAAGCCATAGCCTTCCTTTAGCGTGCGAATCACTAGCTCAAGTTATCGAAGCCCTCGACTCAGTAGGGTTTCCATTAAAAAAGATAACTTCTAATAATCCAGAAATACTGGCAAATGTAAAAAAGGAAAATCTCCTAGATACCAATTTTCTAAAATTTAAAAAAGAGAGCACACCAAAACCTTGCAATATCAGACCAATTTTCATACACTCTTGAGTCGATATCTGCAAATTCCGCAAAAACTAAAAGGCAAATTCTGTCCTCTGTGGCGAAACTTTCGACCCCGCAGGATGGCTTGCATTAATTATGATTCAAGCAAAGATCTTTATACAAGAATTATGGCTAGATGGAACCGATTTGGACGAAGTGGTTAAACCACTCCGCTTAATAAAATGGTCCCAATTTGCAAACAACCTGCATACTATTTCCGAGATACAAATACCTCGGTGGGTAAATTTCGCCCCTGATCACCAAGTCGAACTACACGGCTTCTGCGACGCTTCTGAAAAAGCATACTGCGCAGCGATTTATGTGCGAAGTCAGCATAGTGGCAAAACTGCCAGCCACTTATTAGTAGCAAAAGGCAAGGTCGCACCTCGACCGTACAGAACCTGAGCAATAGGAAATTGTATTTATGAACCGATTCAGAAATCGTCCTAGCATGGTTACCACATACGTGGAAAACATACGTGTCAAACCGCAGAGCTGAAATTATTGGTTTAGTAGGACCAGCAACTTGGCGGCATGTTGCCAGCGCTGATAACCTTGCGTATCTTGGCACAAGAGGCTGCAAACCATTGCATTTAACAACCACCACACTTTGGTGGAACGGCCCAAGCTGGCTAGTAGAACCACAAGAAGAGTGACCAAAATCACCTGCACGAAATATCATAGCCCCAGAAAGTCGAAGAACCGAAGGCTTTCATACCACTCTGGAGGACACGGATATCCTAGAGCGATTTTCGTCGTTCCCCCGAGCCTTAAGGGTAATAGCGTATATGTTTCAATTTGTAAATCGCTTAAAGAACAAAGTGCAAGGAATACCTAATACCGAAAGCTATGCTCTAACGCACCAAGAGTTGCATCGGGCAAAAATAGCTCTAATCGAGTCCACGCAAACTCGATACTATAACAGTGAACGAACACTGCTAATGGGGTCAAAACCTATTGACAAAAAGAGCGGTCTATTAGTGCTTACCCCCTTTGTAGACTCGAATGAACTGATTCGCGCCAACGGAAGGCTAGCGAACTCCAGCCTGAGCTACAATGAGCGGCATCCAATAATAATACCTGAAAAATCAGCATTTGCCATGTTTTTTATTAATTATCTTCACCTTTCAATGGTACACGCCGAACACCGGCTAGTGCAACAAATGATCCGACAAGAATTTTATATACCACGACTAAAGCCTTTGATTAAAAAATGCATCTTTACGTGTAAAGTCTGTACGCTACATAAGCAAAAGATACGCACGCAGATCATGGCAGCTCTACCACCTGAACGCTGTAATTTTTCTCTGCCTTTCACCATCACGGGTGTTGATTTTGCCGGACCTTTCCAGTTAAAGGCGTCGATGCTAAGGTCATCTCCCATAACGAAAGATTACGTGGCTGTCTTTGTATGTTTTACGACAAAAGCAGTGCACTTAGAGCTATGTTCCGATCTGACAAAGTCAGCTTTTCTCGCGGCATTTGCACGCTTTGTCGGGCGGCGAGGATTTCCCTCCAAAATCATGAGCGACAAGGGTAAAACCTTCATCGGTGCCCAACGCGCAACCGAAAAAGAGTTCGTACAGTTCGCAAAAGAAGTTTCGCCGCATGTCATTGAAAAATATGCACCTCAAGGCATTAATTGGCAATTCATCCCCCCGAGCGCCCCACATATGGGTGGACTATGGGAATCTGCTGTTAAAAGCTTTAAAACACACTTTAAGAAAGCCGCTAGCAATCATAAATTTACTTTCGAAGAGTTCACAACGCTACTCATACGAGTTGAAGCCGTTCTAAATTCACGGCCGCTATCAGCGCTCTCGCAAGACCCCTCCGACTTTACAGCCCTCACACCTGGGCATTTTCTTAGAGGAGCTCCACTTCTGGCTATACCAGAACCAAACGTGGACTCACTCTCTCTCATAATTCGATGGGAACGAATCAAAATTCTCCATCATGAAAGGAAGAAAGAATATCTCAGAGACCTCCATAAAAGATATCGGTGGAAAAACACCCAAGAAGCTCCTAAAATTGGGGAATGCATCCTAATACATGACGACTGTCTCCCACCTACTGAATGGCGGCTAGCCCGCATCGAAAAGGTACACTACGGTTCCGACGGTTACATCCGGGTAGTTGACCTACGCACATAAACCGGAATGATAACGCGACCGCTCGCCAAACTATGATTTTTACCAACCGAGTCTAATACCAACTAATTTCAATCGCGCGAATAGCTAAAAATCGATAATTCTCGTAGTCAATCAAATAAAGGCAATGCATCCACCAAGCGATCTTACTACCTAAATACCGTACTCCTAAAGAGGTAGCTCGAAGGACTAGATTCCTCGAAATCGCGAATACTAACATGTTATACCGCAAATAAAACCGCCTATCATATATACAATGATTAAGTCTTATATACGACATACATATAGATATAGTGCTAAATTAAGCACCCCTTATGCCTTTACAAGACACTAAAGTCGATTATCCTTTCTTAACAGATGTCAACAAACATGAACGTTGGTGCAGTCGCCACGACACCATCCATTCGCTCGGCGGTTACCGTGCCACGAGCACGTGCAACACCCATTTCAACTCCTCGGGCCAACGCTCCTCGTGCAACAACTGCACCATCGCCAGCACCACGTAGGGCTGCGAATGGGTCCGATACCGCGGCCACCATAGAGACGGTCCCAAGGGATCCCGTAGCGGCACATGGCGTACGGTGCCCCCTATGTCGACGAACACACGCATTGCGTCTATGCAGCATTTTTAAAGCGATGCAACCGCTTCAACGGCAACAGATAGCGCAAGCGCATGGCTACTGCTTGTTACCACCACCCAGCCAACGCAACCGACGCCCAACCGGGTTAAGCAACGTCGTGGAGACACTACAGCAACTACAGCGATTGCTAGGCTGATGACTCGCCTAGGGGGGCCGCGATGGCTAACTTAGCCGTAATCTCCGCCGTTTTCGCAGCAACCCTGCGGCCACTCATCTCACTACACCTCAGACGCACACTAACACAATTACACATACACCAAATGTCAACACCAAAAACTAAAGTCTCTTTCCTTTTATTTATTTAAAGTACAGAGGTGAGTGAAAAGTGAAGTGTACCCAATTATATACCTAGATTTGTTTTCAGTTCTTGCATGTACTTTGTTTCCAAGTTCTGCATGAATGCCTCCATGAGCATGGACGATGTTGGGTTGCCCATTCCTAGTCCGTTTGTTTGTCTATATATTTTATTGTTGAATCTGAAGTAATTTTGTTCTAGCGTCGTTCTTAGTATGTTGGTAATTTGAGCTGTTCTGACCTTATCTTTTGTTTTGTCAAGTAGTGTTTTGTTTATTATGTCCAATGTCTGTGGAAGCGGTATAAAAGGGTACAAGTCTTTTATATCAAATGAGACGATAGTGCTGTTCTCTGTGAGTTTGACAGTCTCAAGTCTTTGAATCAGTTCAGTTGTATTCTTTATTGTATGTTCGTGGTCTAGTTCAAGTGTGTCGCTCAGTATCGTCTTCAGATGTTTTGGCAGTTTATAACCCGGCGCTGACTTGAAGTTGATTATTGGCCGCATGCGTATCGTGCTTATGTATTTTTGGTAGCGCTATTAGTGGGGGAGTCGAGGGGTTCATTTGTGTTAGGGTGTATCCCGTCCTCTCGTCTATGATTTTTGTGGCATTTTTTATAGCCCCTTTGATTTCGACCTGGTATTTATCGGTGGGGTTCTCGCTAATTACGCGGCATTTCATGTCTTTGATAAGTTTTTCTGTCTTTGTTCTTGTCCATCAGCACTGTCGTGTTTCCTCGGTCGGACTTTGTTGTTACAACGTTATACCTTTTGAGTTTTTGCTTAAGCTCCTTCATTATTATTTCCTCCTTATTCGCGATCCGGTGATCTTGCCTTCTTATGTCTTTGCTGATGATCTCCCTGCACATGTGTCTGGCGTGTTCTTGTTCCTCATAGGGGAGAAGCGATATTTCAACTTCCGCATCTACTATTGCTTGCTCTGTTTTTCTTGTCTTGTTGCTGTCTACTATGTTGTGTTTTAGTTCCTTCTCGAAGAGTTGCGCTTCTACGAACCTATCGTGAAATTTATATGTTTGTTAGCCATTGTGTTCGCGTCCTCCCGATAGCTTGTCCAATTTCCTGTTCAAAGTTTTATATTTTTGTTTTTGCTCGTTCTTGATTTCATCCTTCAACCAGCTAGTTGTAAGTGGATTGCCAATATCTCCGCATTTGTCTTGTCCTTCTTGGCATGTAGGCTATGAAGCTCGTTCCGTAAAAAGTCCTTTTCTGCTCTCTCAGCTGTTCTCCTGCTCGCTGGTGTGTTTGCTTTGATGTAGATCCGGGCGTATTTGCGAGTGATGTTTAATGATAAACATTGCCTGTTGAACCAGATGTTTGCCTTAATCGTATGTATTTTCGATAGACGCCGTTTGTATCTTAATAGTAGTGTGTTTGTTAAAAGCCTGACAGCTAACTGAGTTAAATTGTTTTTGTGTTTTTCCGACAGGGTGGATACTAGATGTATATTGGAGCGATTTTTGGTCATCCCTTGTCAATTTTGGTTTAGTAACAAACCGGTTTCGGCGATCCGCCATCTTCAGTGTTTGATTTCGTTCTAATTTATGTCTATCTCTTGTCACGCATTTATAGTCTGGATGCTGTATCAGGTAATGTTAGTATGTGTGTATATGGTTCGTGTGTTACGAATGTTTCCGAATGGGTACTAGACTGGGTCGAAAAAAAAAGTTGCTAATGTCCGCCCCTAAATTTAAAGATTATGTTGAGAGGGTTCTGGAAAATTTTTTTTTTTTTTTAACCCTCCGAAATACAGCCGAAATGGTTTTTTCGTTGTAACTTGGTTATTTGACGGCCGATTTTTAAAATTGATATGTCATTATTTTTGTCTTGAGAAGCTTCACTTTTCGTTCTTATGTCTTTTTAAGCTTTGAAGTCGCGTTCGCATGATAAGGGCAGAAACAAAATTTTACCCCCCCCCCTAAAGTATATTTTTTTCCTTTCCAAACGAAAGTACTTAAAAATTCAAGATGTTGCCTTCAAACTATATTACTAAAATAATCAACAAAAAAGTTATTTCACTTACAATATTTATTGCTACTTAAGCAAATTTTGGCGCGAATCAAGGCTTTTATATTGGTCTCGGCTTTCTAATTTTGCAAAAATATGGCCCAGGTGCTTTTCATCAGTGACAGCACTTGCAGACTCACTAACAACACGCACAAACCGTTCGGTATTCTGGGAATGACAGAGGAACGCTAAACAAAATGATTTAAAAGTACTATAAGACCCGTGAAGATATTTACCTGGGATATTTATCACTTCATTTTCCGAAAATTGAAACATTGTAAGTTCACTATCTGGGTAGAACTGCACACAAGGGGGTTCCGTAATCTTAAACTGACTCCAATCGATCATGCTGACATACGACTTACTTTCAAAGTTTATTACGCCACGCTTTGGGACCTTGAACACGCGAAGCCCTGCTGGTGGATATTGACGTGCTGTTTTGATTTTTTCGTACCCATCATTACGTATCTCTGGATCAGCGTCGGTTATCATGGCTAATAATATATTTTCTGGGTGAAAATAATATGCATTATTTTCTATAGCTGAACGTATAATGGCTTGAACAGCATTTGATAGTTCGCGTATCCAGCAAATATAATTAAAAACGTGTCTACTTCCATGAATTGCTTGTGGCTGGCTCTTTACAAGAAACCAGAATGATGCATAAACTTTCACAACAAACTCTACCATGTTTCGCAACTCCGCTGACGGGCTTTCTTTGGAAACATATACCCGAAGTAACCTGGAAGCTGTTGTAAGCCACCGAGCTGTACTGACGGGACCGGGGCTCTTACTAGCGAGATATTCATCGCATTCACCATTATTTACTGCCAAAACAATATCAAATAAATAACTCTGATCATTTCGTAATTCCCAAGAGCCAATATTTTCAGGAATAACTCCCATAGCAATAGCCTCAAAAACAACTTACAACCTGATAAGGAAAATATATGTTTTTGTTTATAACATTAACTATTATAGTGTGGACAACCTACCGGGTATTTGGTGCAAGTCATAATTTCAGACCCCAACACCCCTGGCCAAACACCAGGTCCTTTCTGCTTGCCAATATAATGCACATGCACATTCCACTGCAAGGGCCTTTGTAAATAACGTTCCATTTGTGCATTTACTCCAATTTTATATCCAGTATTGACAGCTGTACCATCACAGCTTATAGCTACAAGTACAAGTACTAAGCAATATTTTTGGGTATTCAAAAAGCTTACTATTGCTTGCTGGATTGCTTCCCCAGTGCCTTCTTTTGGAGATACGTATCCAATAAATTTCGACTCAGGCTCTTTCAAAATTGTAATATGCTCCTCTCTTAGAAGCATTGTTCTTACGCTACCGTGAACTATTTTTTTTTTTAGTGTTACGTCCTGTTTACCATCATACGAAATGCATTTAAGATCAGTGCCAGTTTTTGTTGCTGCTTCAGTTTGTGCTCTACATTTGTTACGCTCGCGTGAAATTTTATTTGTCAATGACCAGATAATCAAAATATTTCATAATTTTATCCGCTGTGTTTTCTTTAAAATCCCTTTTTACTTTTGTAGCAATCGCAGCTTGCAAATCTTTTATTAGCATTGTAGCAAGCAATGATCCAAAGCGATCTGAAGTATCCGTCCTATCTAACGCCGAGCAATAATTTTTTAAGGACAAATCAGATACTTTTAAACTTTGTGTGACTTCTTCACTTGCTTCATCGTCTTCACTTGAGCTAGGCACATAACCAATCGTACTTGCAGCGGTTTCAGTGTGATTTTCAACATTACATTCTAGCGAGCAATTGTCAGTTCTAGTATGATCAAGCCCACTATCTAATGACAAAAGCCTTGGCCCGCATAGATCATAAAGAAAGTCATTTACCGCGGTTGGAACTCTACTTGCACTAGGGCAATCACATTGTCGATTTAAGTCCATAATGCACTTACACTTTGAAATTAACAATATTTTATTCCATTCCTGATCATTATATTCATAAGGATGTTTTTTTTACATTGTAATAACTTTGAAGGAGGCTTTCAATGTTTCTCCGGAGCGTAGTTCGTGTAACTATAGGGATGTTTGCCTGCTGCCACAACTTTGAAATTGTGTTCATAACTATTGGCAAATATTCATTGAGACTTCGATTTTTTGGAACACTTGCAGAGCCGTAATATTTAAGGAACAAAAAATATTCAATTAAACAACGTTTCGTAGGTAACATTTTAATATCAATATCGCGCTTAACGAAAGCCATTTTTAAATTGCACACACTGTTAAGTCACTTTTTAATTTTATTTCACCAGCACAATTTATGGTATTAATTATAAATTATTATTATCAATACGAAACAACAGGTTTGACTCACTTATTTACTTTGACTTCCCCAATTTATGAAATTTAATGGCATGATTAAATTACAAGAGGTTAGCTCGCTATTGACAGCGTCAGTTTTGCACTCCCCGGGTTGCTGATGCGACGAAAACAAAGAGTATGAATTTGGGAAAAATCGTAGCAAAAATGTACCTAAATTGGTACGAAAGCAGTGAGATTAAATTTCCAACTAAGAAAACTGTTGGAGGAATTTGTGGGGGCGAATTTTGTTAGCTGACCTAACCATGGGTAAACGACTTCATAGCTTAAAAGGAAATGTGATGACATTTTAATTTTAAAAATCGGCCGTCAAATACCCAACTTTCAACGAAAAAACCTTTTCGGCTGTATTTCGAAGGGTTAAAAAAAAATAAAATAAAAATTTCGAATCCTTAAATTTAGGTTACTCTGTTGCATAAAAAAAATCAATTTTTGTTGTACTGTGTTATTATACTTACATCTGAAACTCATGTTGACCTGTGATATTAAAAGTGCTATAACTCCTTTGTTTATTATTTTAGTAATATAGTTTGAAGGCAACATTTTCTTGAATTTTTAAGTGCTTTCGTTTGGTAAGGAAAAAAATATACTTTACGGGGGGTAAAATTTTGTTTCTGCCCTTATCATGCGAACGCGACTTCAAAGCTTAAAAAGACATAAGAACGAAAAGTGAAGCTTCTCAAGACAAAAATAATGACATATCAATTTTAAAAATCGGCCGTCAAATAACCAAGTTACAACGAAAAACCCATTTCGGCTGTATTTCGGAGGGTTAAAAAAAAAAACAAAAATTTCCAAAACCCTCTCAACATAATCTTTAAATTTAGGGGCGGACATTAGCAACTTTTTTTTTTTGTATGGGGACCGACCCAGTCTAATGGGTACCTGTAAAAAGGGTTTGCTTTTACGTTAGTTAATTGGTGTGTTTAAAGGTTGTTATCGACGCTCGTTAGTCAGGTAAAATTCGGTGATTTTCGTCTTTTGATTGGCTCTCTGCGTTCGCTCGTTTATTATTACCTGTTCGGTTATTGTACCTGCGGTACTGTTCGGTTTTTTGTAAATTAATTTTAGTTGTTCAAATATTGCGTCAGAAACGGTTTTTGTTTGTTCGTTTATTATTCTCCCGTCAAATGTCTTTAGTTTGTATATTTCCATGTTTTCCAGCACATTTAGGCGACCACCTTCTCTTTATATGTGAAGTGTTCTGGCTTTTTTTTTATGTTGGCCGGGGTGCATTTATTTTCGAACATGTGATTTGCATAGTTCGATTCTGATGTAATGGTGGGTTTCCGTGCATTCTTGTTGTAGTCCCTGATGTGCTCTCGGAATCGTGTACTTATTTTTCGTCCGGTTTTCCCTATGTAGCTGTGTTGGCACTCGCAGGTAAGCTTGTAGATCCCATTGTTCGATGTTCTGAACGCTGTGTTGATGTTGTGTTTTTTTTTAAGTTTGCGAGTTTGTATGTCGTGTTTCCAGTGTATGTAATCGAGATCCAGATCTTGGATTTTTCATCTGCGTTGTTCCTTTCCAGCGATCTATGTTTCCTCCGGAGTTTGTCCACTAGGGTTTTTTTGTATCCGTTGCACGTTGCTATGTTGTATATGGTGGTAAGTTGTAGGTGGATTGCCAATATCTCCGCATTTGTCTTGTCCTTCTCGGCATGCAGGCTATGTAGCTCGTTCCGTAAAAAGTCCTTTTCTGTTCTCTCAGTTGTTCTCCTGCTCGCTGGTATGTTCGCTTTGATGTGGATCCGGGCGTATTTGCGGGTGCAAATATTCATTGAGACTTCGATTTTTTGGAACACTTGCAGAGCCGTAATATTTAAGGAACAAAAAATATTCAATTAAACAACGTTTCGTAGGTAACATTTTAATATCAATATCGCGCTTAACGAAAGCCAATTTAAATTGCACACACTGTTAAGTCACTTTTTAATTTTATTTCACCAGCACAATTTATGGTATTAATTATAAATTATTATTATCAATACGAAACAACAGGTTTGACTCACTTATTTACTTTGACTTCCCCAATTTATGAAATTTAATGGCATGATTAAATTACAAGAGGTTAGCTCGCTATTGACAGCGTCAGTTTTGCACTCCCCGGGTTGCTGATGCGACGAAAACAAAGAGTATGAATTTGGGAAAAATCGTAGCAAAAATGTACCTAAATTGGTACGAAAGCAGTGAGATTAAATTTCCAACTAAGAAAACTGTTGGAGGAATTTGTGAGGGCGAATTTTGTTAGCTGACCTAACCATGGGTAAACGACTTCATAGCTTAAAAGGAAATGTGATGACATGTTAATTTTAAAAATCGGCCGTCAAATACCCAACTTTCAACGAAAAAACCTTTTCGGCTGTATTTCGAAGGGTTACAAAAAATAAAATAAAAATTTCGAATCCTTAAATTTAGGTTACTCTGTTGCATAAAAAAATCAATTTTTGTTGTACTGTTTTATTATACTTACATCTGAAACTCATGTTGACCTGTGATATTAAAAGTGCTATAACTCCTTTGTTTATTATTTTAGTAATATAGTTTGAAGGCAACATTTTCTTGAATTTTTAAGTACTTTCGTTTGGTAAGGAAAAAAATATACTTTAGAAGGGGTTAAATTTTGTTTCTGCCCTTATCATGCGAACGCGACTTCAAAGCTTAAAACGACATAAGAACGAAAATAGAAGCTTCTCAAGGAGGGTTAAAAAAAAAACAAAAATTTCCAAAACCCTCTCAACATAATCTTTAAATTTAGGGGCGGACATTAGCAACTTTTTTTTTTGTATGGGGACCGACCCAGTCTAATGGGTACCTGTAAAAAGGGTTTGCTTTTACGTTAGTTAATTGGTGTGTTTAAAGGTTGTTATCGACGCTCGTTAGTCAGGTAAAATTCGGTGATTTTCGTCTTTTGATTGGCTCTCTGCGTTCGCTCGTTTATTATTACCTGTTCGGTTATTGTACCTGCGGTACTGTTCGGTTTTTTGTAAATTAATTTTAGTTGTTCAAATATTGCGTCAGAAACGGTTTTTGTTTGTTCGTTTATTATTCTCCCGTCAAATGTCTTTAGTTTGTATATTTCCATGTTTTCCAGCACATTTAGGCGACGACCTTTTCTTTGTATGTGAAGTGTTCTGGCTGTGTTTTGATGTTGGTCGGGGTGCATTTGTTTTCGAACATGTGATTTGCATAGTTCTATTCTGGTGTAATGGTGGGTTTCCGTACTTTCTTGTTGTAGTCCCTGATGTGCTCTCGGTATCGTGTACTTCTTTTTCGGCCTGTTTGCCCTATGTAGCTGTGTTGGGACTCGCAGGTAAGCTTGTAGATCCCATTTACGGTAAACGGCTCCTCCGAATTAGTGTTGGTTCTTAGTTTTTGTCCTAAGTTGTTCGATAATCTGAACGCTGTGTTGATGATTTGATTTTTGAAAAAAGTTGAAGTTTTTGTCATGGGGCGAAGTCTAAAAATGCCTGATATTAGTTAATGGTAGTGTTATACGATACATGTGTAACGATCCGCCATTTAAAAGCAGCCAAAGTTGGGTAAGCCCATTTGAACATGTGAAAGCACATTAAAAATGTGAAAAGTCCCCGTGCTTTAGGTAGTCTAGCTTAAGTTTTTTTTATGGGATGAAGTCTGGAAATGCCTGGTGCTGTTTAAGGGTAGTATTATACGACACATATGTAAAGATCCGCCGTTTAAACGTAGTCAAAGTTGGAGAAACCTGCTGAAACCAGTGAAATCTCTGTAAAAGTTAGTGAAAATCCCGAGCTTTGAGGTGTCTGGCTGAAGTTTTTGCCATGGGATGATGTCTGGAAATGCTTGATTCTACTTAAGGATAGCATTTTACGGCACATGTGTGAAGATCTGTTATTTAAAAGTAGCCAAAGTTTGTCAAACTCGCTTAAACATGTGAAAGCGCAGTAAAAATTAGAAGTTTTTGCCATGGGAAGAAGTCTAAAAACTACTGAAACTACTTAAGGGTAGTGTCTTTCGACACATGTGAAAATATCCCTCATTTAAAAGCAGTAAAAGTGGGACAAACAAGTGAAAGCAAATTAATAGGAAAATAAAAGTGTCCGAACTTTGAGGTGTCTGGCTGAAGTTTTTTCCATGGGATGATGTCTGGAAATGCTTTATTCTACTTAAAGGTAGCATTTTACGACACATGTGTGAAGATCTGTTATTTAAAACAGGCCAAAGTTAGGCAAACCCTGGAGTGTAATGGGGTGTGGTTGCTGAGGGACCGCGCTCAATCCCGACTCTTGCGTCCTCGTTCGTGCACTCTGGGCAACGTTGAGCTACCTAGGCTCGCGGCAGAAAGAGAGGGAGCCCCGGGGGGGCCACTCTGACATACTTGGTTTAAGGGCTCACCGGGGTCTTTTTCGCAGCGTCTGTACACCAAGAGGTGCGGCTGTAAGCGGGCGTCTGTCTTGAAGCAAGCGGCTCGCTATATAAATGTGCAAAACTTTTCCCTCCCAATCCAGGGTGTTATGCGATACCGTGCCCATTGGACGTTTGCAGCCGGGAGGCAAATCGTGGCTGTAGTCGACAGAGCTGTTAAAGAATTAAATCTTTTGCTCTTTGAAATCATAGTTTTTCTTCATTCAGTACTTGAAATTCTTTTCATCGTTGAAGAATTTAACTTCAATTTACGCATTCAGCAATTCTTTACAGAAATCATGATTTATAAATCCACCAAGTGTCAATTCAACAAGAATTCAAAATAGAATTACGAAGAAAAGCTCTTTAATTCAGAATGGCCATTCAGTTGATTTGATTCTTTTGGAGAGTTAATTCCGCTAATTCAGTACGAATCAGTTTTTGGAAAAATGCTAATTTACTCCCCTAAATAGTACTAAAAGTTTTCAAGTTCCTTTCCGCTAGAAGAATTTGAAAAAAAAATTACATTACATATTATAATAATCTATAACATAAAATTAGTGGAAAAAGCTTATTCGCGTGTAAGAAATATGTGAATTTAAAAAAATTCAAGTTAAAACATAAAAAAGTATGATTTTGAAAGGTATAACATGTCTGGTCTTCACATAAACTGCCTTATTAGTGTTGCTGATGTGTTAGTTATGAAGCTTTTCGGGCATATTTTATTAACCCTCTGAGCACATTATTGAATTTAATTAAATAAGCTTTTGTTACATAAATAAAAAATAAATATGAATGTGTAATTATTTTATTATCATAACCTCTAACGAGATTTTTAGCCGTGCTTCTCTTTCCAACTTGTGGTGTGTTGCTTTTGAGTTTTCCTACAAGTTGGCAGGACCTACAGTTTTTTGCCGACTCCGAACGGCACTTGCAAAGCAAATGAATTTTTTGCTGGCATATTTAGTTTTGGAAAATTTGGCAGTGTCAAGTTTAAATTTAACAACTTCGAAAGCGCTTCAGTATTTTTAAAGATCTTCAACGCACAGCGAATATTGCCGAATTCGCCCTGCTATTACCATATATCAATTTGCGTTGCTCTCATATCTACAAGTTGTACAGGCAATACACAATATTATGTTCAGCTGAAACTCATGCCTTTTATGAATATAAAAAAATTCGGAGCTCTTTCATGGTTTTATTAGTCATATACATACGTCAGTTTTGAAAAATGAAAAAAAAAATGAAATCTTTTTTTTTGGATTTATACTTTGAAATATGGAAATTCTTTCCAGATATGAGTATTTTATTTCGATTTTTTAGTCAACAATAACTAGTAGTGGAATTAATTTCCATTTAATTGTATAACAGAAACCATTTGAAATGTCTTTTAAAATTTTCACAAAGCTCAGGAGAGTAAAACGGTCATCTAAACTTTCAACTTCTTCGGCAGATTTTGTATGAAATTTCTGAGGACTCAGTTTGGTAGACCAAACAGTATAATTATATGCAAGTTAGAACTAGCTGAAATATTTTCCTGATTTTCAAGAACGATTTTCGTCGATGGTGTTGAGTAATTTTTTTATGCGAAATTAAATTTTGTTCATGCGTTGCATGAAAGATATTACTTAACACCCTCATCGAAAAAAATTCTTAAAAATCAGTAAAATATTTAAATTAGTTCTAACTTTCACATCATACCACTGAAATTGATTGTCCTACAAAACTAAGAAAAATCTGCCAAAAACGTTGATAATTTGGATGGCCATTTTGCTAAGCTCCCCTGAACTTTGTCCAAATTCTTAAAGACATCTTTAATTTTGTGTCTAACTGTACATATTACTGAAGTGCCTGAAAAAAGCTCATAAAAGCAATAAATCCGCGATTTTACAATCGACGTAGCTGTTTGGTAGTATCCCGCCTTTTACAAGTCTTCAATGGGTGACCGGAGTTCTGGTCGGTGATAGTGTCGAATTCAGGACATTTTTTATCACGGATAAGAAACGGGTTAATAAAAATTACAGCACCTTAAAGGCACAGTAGGGATGGCAGCTATTTTAGTTTTGTGAGCCCAAAAGTTTCGAGATCCCGAATATGTATTATTTAGATATTTTATACATTTTAACAAACAAACTGAAGACAGTACGTCAATATTATTTTCATTACCAACAAGATGCTTAAATAGATATAAAAAATATGTAAGTAGAGTTTAAATATATCCTAAAACTTTTTCTTTACATATTTTTATATTAGTACAAAACCGGGAATAACCAAACATCTTCTTACGGTTTCTCCTAGCTGCTTTGGAAGTTAATGCAAATCAACAAGCGAAAAAGTTAGGGATTTTATAAAATTTCTCTCCATTCATAAGTGGGCTGTAATATTAGGTGTTAATTTTTATACCCTGCTTTTATGATTATATATAAAACCAAAAGCTCAAAAAACTGCCTTAATCCAACTTAATGTCATATTATTCGTAAAAAACTAGCTATTTTAAACATTCGGGATTTTTTAACTGCTTCTCGAGATTTCGGGACTTATAAAAAACAATCCCGGGATTGACTTCAAATGTCAAAGAAAAAATATATAATGACAACATTTCATGATACAATAAGCGCCCCAGTAGGAAATTGTAACAGTGAGGTACGTTTCTGATATCTTACATAAGTATTAGGACTTATCACAATATATCTAAGTTGCGGTGTTGCATCTACAGCTTAAGTGTTTATTATTAAGGAAATTCACAAGGTCTTTTATAGTTTTATGTACAATTTCAACAACACAACACTTGAGAGCACTATATGAGTTGAATGTTGTGTCTGAATACATTAAATTAAATTTTCATACAAATTTGTCAGAAAATATTGAATTTTTGTGTTCGTGGCTCTTTTACTTTTGAAACTAGAGAAAACGAAAAAACAAGGAAAAGCAAAATAGCACACCTGAGCATTGGGTTGCTTAATTTTATTGTGCTATTCAAATTTTATATAAGAAATGACAACAAAGAAAATATGACAGTCTTAAATTTTGAATTGCCTACTTTTGATTTTTTCTAATTTTAATTAGTACATACACAGAAAAGTTTTAATGGCTTTTGACATGTGATTAGTGTTGTAAACCAAATGCTGGAAAAGAACTAAACAATCATAAAGTGCTTGTGTAATTTTTTTCAAAACCAGGTTCATTGCATTGTATTGCTCCAGATAACCAATTTTCTAAAATTTGACACCAAAACTGTAAAAATGCATTTAAAAATAGTAGGGTAATTTAAAGTGACATACATTATTTTGCATTGAAGCGTCGAAAGTGATTCGTAACGGCACTGGAAGATCATGAAAAAGGTGTAAAACTCATAATATGAAAGATACAAAAGAAAAAGTTAAGGGAGACAGATGAGAACAAGTAAGGAAAGCTGTCTTCGGCTGTGCCGAAGGCTAAATACCTTTCATGAATAAGCGTCACGATTTTCACTGTTTGATCCCCAGTACTGCCTGTGTGAATTTAACTTTAGCTCATACCGAAATTATCGGAGCTATCGATTATATGGGGACGATGTGTTATATTAGTCCAATCTCATTGATTTTTAACATTGACATTCCACATTCTAAAATAGCAACATTTGCGAAATTTCACGTTCCTACTGATATAATTACAGGAGTTATCTACCAAAATCCGTTTATCGGAACAATCAATTGTATGGGGGCTATGTGAAATATTTATCCCATTTCAATGATTTTCAAAATCGATATTTTACATATAAAAATAGCGACGCTTCCAAAATTTCGCGTGCCTATGTGTTTAAGTACAGGACTTATAGCCCAAAATCCGCTTATCGGAATAATCGTTTGTATGGGGGCTATGTGAAATATTTATGACATCTCAATGATTTTCAACATCGATATTTCGCATATAAAAATAGCGACACTTCCAAAATTTCACGTTCCTACCTATATAATTACAGGAGTTATCTACCAAAATCCGTTTATCGGAACAATCGATTGTATGGGAGCTATGTGAAATATTTATCCCATCTCTATGATTTTCAGCATCGATATTTCACATATAAAAATAGCAACACTTATAAAATTTCACGTTCCTTCGTGTTTAATTACAGGAGTTATAGCCCAAAATCCGTTTATCGGAATAATCGGTTGTATGGGAGCTATATGTTATATTGGTCCGATCTTGCTGGTTCCGACAAATGATTCCTATATTGGAAAATGGTGGCCGCATACCAAATTTCAGCCAAATATCTCAAAAACTCAGGGACTAGTTTGCGTTCAAACAGACAGACAGACAGACGGACATACGGACAGACGGACATGGCTAAATCAACTCATCTCGTCATCCTGATCATTTCGGTATACTTATTGATGGGTCTATCTCTTCTTCTTCTCATATTTACAAACATCGGACCAAAGTTATAATACCATTTCATGTTCATGAAAGGTATAAAAATAGATTTAAAATATATGACTTTAGCGTTTTTGTTCTCTCCTAACAAATTCTGATTTTGTAACTTAGAACGTTATTCGCTTCGATGCTTCAAAACCCTCTTCCTATCCTGCTCTGTCACCTAAATGTTTAGCAACATCGGAATATGTTACAATTTTTCCAAACGATGGACATTTCCTTGATATGCCATTTTTGCTTTTACGAACGTGTTTTTCGCTTTGTTTATATTTTTGTATGATAATTACTATGTATATACATGAAATATTCATGACTTAGGATGAGCTTTTAGGTAAAGAATAATACATTTTTTTTTTTTTTTTAAGATCAGAGGCAAAGATGCAACGACATGTTAATTATAATATATTTCCCGCTAGGCATGGTTCTGCATTGAGGTCTTGTCAATTATAAAAAATTTTTACTTTTCATATTTCAAATTTTTGTTTTGTTTATAAACCGAAAAAAACATGGCCGCTCTTCACAGTGTAGCAATTTCGACAAATCCAAATTTTTTATTTTCTCACTTATCTCAGAATCGGTGGGATTTTTTGAAAGATTTAGCAGCTAATCGAATTTGCCTTACCGACATTTCGAGTTTTAATTGTCCTTAAAAAAAAAGAAGTTACCTCACGTCCATAGTTTGACTTGAAACATCTATGTGTTGAATTTTGCGCATTTACGTCAGTCAGATGGGATTACTGACATATCTGTGGTTTCGTTATATTATAATATTTGCGGACTGATAAAACCTCCCCAAATATGTAATTTAATCACATCAAAAAATAATGTACATACACCTTCCAGTTGAATTGTATGAGTCTATAGTTAGCCTATGTAAATCTTAATAGCTGCTTTCTGTAGATCATTCGTA
The DNA here is from genome assembly GCA_964058755.1 of Campiglossa producta. Lineage (NCBI taxonomy): Eukaryota > Metazoa > Arthropoda > Insecta > Diptera > Tephritidae > Campiglossa > Campiglossa producta. The sequence goes on from CAXKVI010000002.1 coordinate 74,776,731, forward strand.
GCACCATCAAATTCCAAACATCGTGGAATACTCATAATAATAATAATACAAATACCTTCTAAGAGGATAAGGTCCAGCCTGTCTTCCAATTTGTGGTTTAAGTTTTAGTACACATTGGCGAGACCTACAATTTCTTTGGCCCAACTTTACACAGTATCTGGCAAGGCATTTTCATTTTGGCTGAAAACCCCCCGGAGCGTTGCCGAACACTGCCGAAGGTGGCCTCGTTTTGAAAGACTTATTCAAAAATTTTTGGTGTGACCTGTTTCGGTACTTGCACCAGGTACTTTCAATATGGCAAGTCAGCGCACAGTCATCATACCGCGGCGGTAGACAGTAATTTTAATTTCTATGTCTTAAAATATTCCAGAGGGAAATAATATTAAAAGTGAAAATTAAATTAAATCAAATGATTCAATAAATTTATTCCTACGTTTATATTATGACAAGATAAAATAAATACATTAAACAAGAACCTCGCAGCCTTAAGCTATATTCTTTACGAGTCCATCAACTCCGGGTCTGTAGATAAAACACGGAATTTTGTTTGCATTTTTATCTATATTTTAACACTGTGCGCTGCATTTTGACGTCTACCGCTTCGAATTTTCAAACGCGTTTTTCTCCACTTTCCCTGTAATAAAACGATGGAACTGCACTTCATGTTGTTCCTTTTTTATGTGACGATTATTTTCTACTTACCTTCTTGAAAAATTTGCCGTAATCTTCGAGAAATCAGCTAAAAACAGCCAGATTTTATGTATGTATGTAAATATATGAAAACATTGAGTAAGAGTTGCCGTAGCTAAAGAAAACGGAACCAAATTTTCGGGCTTATAGTTTCAAAACAATTTTCCGAAGACAATATCATAGCCGAAATAAGTTTTGAACAAATATATAAATATAACTTTCAGTTTCTGAATGGTTCCAATAAAATTTTGGCCTATTTACATTAAAATCAACAGACTTGAAACATAATCCATCACATTTAAAATTTTAGAGTTAGGGCCAAATTTTACAATGATACATGGCAGTCTCGTGTTTTATTACTATTTTGACAGCTTCAAATCAATTCCAGGCATGTTAAAGACTGAAAGTACGCAAATATCACCTCTGAAAGTTAAATTTCGAGAGTACTGAATTGAAAAATTGAATTGATTCACCAAAGTTGGCATTCAATTGAGAGAGTTATTGAATGAGAGTTATTTCGATGCAATTCAGTTCAAACTGAATTACTTTCTCGCATTCTTTAATTCTTTGAATGGAAAATATGAATTCAACATGTCAAATCGTATCTACACGGAATTTCAAATTAAATTCAACGAAAAACATTTGAAAAAATGAATAACTCCTGAATTATAACTGTTTTGATTCATTCAATTAACAGCCCTGGTAGTCGAACGGAGCCTCACTGATACCGGGCCGCCTCAGGGAGTAACTATGGTCTTACCGCGGTATGGGGCTCTGCCGCGGCGAACGACACACTTCCCCTTACACTACCCTTGACCCTAAGCTGGCCTTGTCCGGCGAGGGGTCGTACGAACAAGATGAAGAACACACAAAATACAAAGCAATTAACGACTTCGTTTACTCCGCAGCAGAGAAGAACTATGCTGGAGCAAGCGAAAACACAACGCCGGAGGACAAACTCCGCCTCAAAGTTAACTGGGAGGCAGACAGCGATGGAAACTACGGGTCAGTCATCCCCCAAACCGCTATCAAGTAAGAGTGACTTGATGGGAGCAAGCAACAGTGCGGCTGCCTACGCAGTCAAGCAGAAAACGGCGGAAGCTAAACTTCCATCAAGCGCTGGCACGAAACCCAATCTCTTCACATCTGGGGCAATGGTCTCACGACCTGGTTTCAGAGTTTCGAAAGAGAAGGACGACGCCGCAAAGGGAGAGACCGCGATGGCAACTACGAGTCTGAATCCCCCCAAAGAGGCATCTCCCCGACGCTTTGCGTACTGGGATAAAAGAAAGGCCGCAAGGATCCTTAAAAAATATGAGGGAGCATCGCAGGAGAAGCTGTCGCCGGAAGAAAGGAAGATGGTGGAGGAAGCGAAAGCTCTGATACCAAATTTCCAGAGGCCCTATGTGCCTAAGAGGGTGAACGGTAATCCCTTCAAACGCCAGAGATCGGACGGAGAGGTAGACCCCCATCCGAAGCGGCATCAGGTCAACCCCGTAGTGGGAAAACTCAGCTTTGCTGAAGTAACCAAGGACAGAATCCTTATAGGTTTCATTGACCGAGGTAACGACCGTTGGTCCATCCCCAAAGACCAGTGGCTGTATGTCCGGAATGAAATGGGCAGGGCCCTCCTCCACTTAATGCGTGAGTCTCCGGGTAGTCCGCCGCGAGGTACTGACGCGGGCTGGCACCAAGGTCAGATCAAAATATTCGCGTGCGAGGATGCAAGAACTGTCGCACTGTATAAGGCAGCAGTTGCAAGACTGGGTGAAGTCTATCCAGGGGCAAGACTAGATGTCGTCGACTGGAAGGACATTCCTCGGCCAAGGGCAAGGGCATGGATTCCTGCCGTCCCTGCAGAACCCGAGAATATTCTTGAGATGCTGCAGGTCTGGAATCCGTCTCTCCCGACGCAGGATTGGGGCGTCAATCTGGTCGATGATGTGGTTGGGCCCAATAGACAGGTGGTTATCACTCTGAATAAGGAGGCGCTCGAGCCCCTTAAACGGTGCAACGGACGAGTGCATTACGGCTTGGGTCAGATCGTGATCCACGTATACCGTGGCGATGCACAGCGCGCTGCTATTCCGGACGCTCCGGAGGACTCGGAGATCGAGGCATCGGAAGCGGAAGCAGAGGAGTCCGACGCGGAAAGTATGTTATCCGCCACGTCAAATTGCGATGGTGCTGCGGACAACTCGGCGATAGAAGAAAGCCTGCTTGACGAAGAAGGCCTCGACGTCACGATCGTGGCTAAACCTGAGCACACTAACGTTGATGCTGCTTCAGACAGCAGGGTTCCCGCCACGCCAAATCGTGCAGGTGCTCTGAACAACTCCTCGTTGAGAGACAGCCCCCGGAACAGGCCAGACCTCGACGACACGCTGGCGGCAGGGATGTCTGAGCTCTCTCATGTTGGTGGTGCTTCAGATAAATCTGCACAAATCTAAAGCAGCCTCGGCTGTTTTAAGCAGTCGTCTTTCTAAAGGTGACGTAGACGTGGTCCTTATCCAAGAGCCCTGGGTCAATAGCTCTAGGATCTGTGGATTGGGGACTAAGGGGTACAAGCTCATCCAAGCCAATGATGAGGGCAAGGTCAGAACCTGTATTTTGGTAAAGTCTGAGCTAAACACCTTTCTATTACCCAACTACTCAAATGGTGACGTTACAGCTGCCAGCTTAACAGTCGGCAGCACCAGCCTAACGATGGCGTCGGTCTATATGCCCTATGACGCCGAAGAACCTCCTCCACAAAAGGAGGTGAAAGATCTGGTGGATAATTTCTGTACGGGCCATCTTATTATTGGAGCTGACGTTAATGCTCATCACGTCCAGTGGGGAAGCTCCGATATTAACGCTAGGGGCGAGTCTCTGTTTGACTACCTACTAACAACTAACCTGGTGGTTTGTAACGTGGGTAACGAGCCTACTTTTATAACTAAAGCTCGTAGGGAGGTTATAGACCTCACTGTTTGTAGCGAAGGCGCTTATGAGTGGGTCAGAAAATGGCGTGTTCTTGATGAGCATTCATTTTCTGACCATCGGTACATAGAAATTGTGTTAGACTTTATTGTTGAGCAGCCAGTTATGAAACGAAATCCACGCAACACTAACTGGCAGCTACATAACCAAATATTAGCTAGGGACCTACCAGTATTACCTCCACAAGCCCCCTCATCAGTGGGAGAACTGGATGATCTGGTAACGACCTTTACAACGGCGCTCTCAAATGCCCTAGAGCAGGCTTGTCCAGTACCAAAACCACGCGGCAAACATAGACCCCACTGGTGGTCTTACGACCTGGATTCGTTCCGTATATCATGCAGGAAGCAATTTAACAAGGCCAAGAGCATCGGTACGGAGCCTGAATGGCTCGAATATAAAGCTAAACTGAGGGCCTATAAAAAGGCTCTAACGCAAACGAAGAGAACTTCGTGGAGAAATTTCTGTACCGTGGTCGAAAAAGTCGATGATACAGCGAGACTTAGACGAGTGCTATCAAAAACTCAAACAGCCATTAGCTATTTACGGAAGCCTGGCGGATCTTGGACCAGCACGGAAGGGGAAACCCTGGAGCTGCTCCTGAACACACACTTTCCGGGGAACTTGTATGATGCACCTGTAGCATCTGCAACAAACCTGGTGGTAAACATACCCATTACGGAGGAAAGGGTAAGGTGGGCAATCAAAAGCTTTGAGCCGTTCAAGGCAGCTGGGCCAGACGGGATTTTCCCCGCACAACTTATAAACACGCTGGAAATATCAGCTAAATGGCTGGTAGTTCTCTATTCAGCCTGCCTGGCTCTTAATTACATTCCGTGCTCCTGGAGAAGCGTCACGGTAGTCTTTATTCCAAAGGCTGGGAAGGCCTCACACTATGAGCCTAAAGACTACAGACCGATCAGTCTCTCGTCTTTTGCACTTAAAACCTTCGAGAGGATAATTAGCGATTATCTCTCCTCTACTATTGATAGCAACCTTATTTCTAGCTATCAACATGCATACACCAAAGGTAAATCAACGGAAACTGCGCTCCACAGCCTAGTCTCTATTGTTGAAAAATCATTGCACGAAAAGGAGTACTGTCTCGTGGCCTTTCTGGACATCGAAGGGGCTTTCAACAATATAAGGCCGGAGGCTATTAACACTGCTTTAACAAACCTGGGCATAAATAGGTCTCTTATTGGACTAATTGATCAACTACTAAAGGGAAGGAGAATAGTTTCTTCACTGGGAACAGTTGATCTTTCACGCTATGTCACAAGAGGAACGCCTCAGGGTGGTGTTCTCTCCCCGCTCCTATGGAACCTCACCGTAAACTCGCTGCTACGAGACACAAGGTGGGGGGGCGGGAAGATAGTGGCATATGCAGACGATTTAGCTATTGCATATAGGGGCAAATTCCCACAAACCCTGTGTGACTAGATGCAAGTAGCACTGCGAGAAGTTTCTTCATGGTCCTCTCGCTGCGGACTTAGCATCAACCCGGGAAAGGTGGAGCTTGTCCTTTATACCAGGCGGTACAAGATACCACCGCTGAACCTACCAGAACTAGATGGCGTGCGCCTGAACTTAGCTGACAAAGCCAAATTCCTAGGCACAGTTCTAGATAGAAAGCTTAACTGGAAGGAGAATGTCATCCAGCGCCAGAGGAAAGCGTGCATTGCACTTTACACGTGTAAAAGAGCCATTAGTAAAAAATGGGGGCTCAGTAGAGCTTTTGATAATCGATTAATCGAATGTTCGAATTATTCGAATGATATAATAGTCGATTTTCAAAATTCGATTAGTTAAAATCGAATAATCATTCATCATCGATTATTCGAATAATCGCCAATTGTCGACTATTCGAATAATCGTTGGCAAACGATTATTCGAAAAAAGAAAATCGTATATATATAAATGTACAAAAAAACTGATATGATTAATTTCAAACGGTTTTTATTAAGAATTATTAAGCAATAACAGCAATAAAAGCAATAAATAGCACATGGTATTCACAAAGTGTGTAACGTTTACAATGTTCAATCATTTTTTTTTATGAAGCGTTTATTGTTGTAAAGGAAAGTCAGGAGACTCACATTTTGTGGCAATAAACAGCCTCTCCGTGGGGTTACAATATTTCCAGCTACCGAAAATGTACGCTCTGACTCCGCCGAGGTAGCTGGTATACTCAAATATTTTGTGGCCAAACTGAACAGCTCCGGATATACCGCTCGGTGATTTTTCCACCAGGTTAATGGAGTCATGTTGTGTCCTATTTGTGGTTCAGCAATATATGAATCAAGTTGAGACACAGCACTGTTGGTTTGTGTTTGACTATCAAATAGGAAGTCCATATCAGTAGACTCTACATATGCCGATCCCTGTGGGACCACATTGATTCCTTGTAGCTGACATTTTATGAACCCATATACCTCTTCTCTAGTTTGCGATTCTTCGTCACTAAGGTTTTTGTACCTTGGATCTAAACATGATGCAATTAAGGGAGCCGAAATATTACCCGCAACACAACTAATGTCGAACCTTCTATACAAAGAGTCACGTGCCGCTTCTTTGAATTTTGACACATTAGCATCATCCTCAGAGCATGAAGCCATGTGGGTTTTGAGAAGACGGTGAACTAAAGGACGAACTAACGATAGTGTTACATTTTTTCTGCAACAGAGTACAGTAGTTGCTTTGTCAAACGGTTTTAACACACCAATTAAGTTTCGCATTTCTTCCCACTCTTTTTCCTGTATATCTAGCTTGAGTGCATCTGCCGATTTTGTCACAGTTCTATCTGCTAAAACGAGGCAGATAGCATTGCGATTCAAGAGCAATCTTTCGCACATATAGTACTTTGAGTTCCAACGTGTGTCGCAGCATTGTATCAGTATGTTTTCCTTCATTCCCAACTGAACTTGTCGGCTCGAAAGTGCTGTTTTTGCAATATTCGAGCGGTGAAAATATGCTGTTAGGCTTCGTGCTTTTTTGCAAATTTCTTTGTAAGCCGGTGCAGCATCAAAAGCATCTTTGATTACTAGCTGTAAAAGATGCGCATTGCATTTTATGCTGTATTTTACACTGGCCAGTTGTAGCGATGCAGCATTCATGGCCGATGCACTATCGTGGGTAATCGCCAGTGTTTTTTCAATCAAATTCCACTCCCCTAGTACTACTTCAATTGCAGAAGATATGTTTTCTGCATTTGGTCGATCTAAAAACAGACATTAAAATAGTTGTTAAATAACAAATATTCGGACCAATTTTGTGTAGAAATCTTAGGTTCGCTAGAAGGTCTTCTCTCCGGCACCCGCCAGTGGAAGAAGAGTAAGAGGGAGACTACCACTCCGATAGCAGGGCGATTGGCGCCAGTCAAAGTCCTCATAGAACAACTTCAAAGTCCTCATCGATCCCACTTGTTCTAAAATAGTTATTCGAGGTCAAAGGTAAAGGCGGTTAGATATAATGTATAGAGCTTGTTTTAGTATCCTAAAATGTTGACCTTGGACCACGAATGATTTTTTTAGTACACATGTATGTATGTATTTTGCTAAGCTACATTTTTATCACTCTAATTTGAACCCACCTTCCAATTGTTCATTGCAAAGTGTGACATGGCACAATTCCACATTTTGGTCTATATATTGCGCTTCTATCGACATATAGACATCTTGCTTTCTTGATGTCCATTCGTCTACAGTAATAGACACACTTGCTACCACATTTAAATCTTTGGCAATTTGTTCCTTCACATCGTTGTATATTAATTGCAATCTAGATCTAATACCCTGCTCTGATGGAAGTTTGTACCCGGGATCCACCTCATGCATATACTCCCGAAACGCCTCCGATGACACAAAAGATATGGGCATCATAGTTTTCGCTAATAAACGTGCCGCAGCCCGAGATATATTTTCTTGCCGCTCGAACGTGCACTCAAACACTTCATCTACCCTTCTCCTTTTACGTACATGCATAGTGACTGGCGCTGATTCAGTAGGTGTACTACGTGTAAATATGTTTATATTATTGAAGCGATGTGAGCCAGTATATGAGGTATTTCTGATTTTTTACTTACTCGTCACCACTATTCTCTTTCTTGTGGACTCTTTTTAAGTGGGTGTTGAGCGCCGAAGTAGAGTTATGGTAACTTAAAACCGCTCCACAAATGGAGCAGGTAACTTGTCTGCCTTCGCTGCATTTGGAAAAAAATGTCCAAACCCAACTTATTCTTTTACCACTCATTTTTAAAGAAAACAATATAAAAACTTCAAAAGAACAATTTTTTTATGCAAATTTACTTTTCTTTCAATGAACAAGTGATCGACTCTGAAAAAATTCGAATAACCGTTGAGTGGCGATTATTCGAATAATCTAAACAAGTCAACTAATCGAATAGTGAAAATCGATTTTCAATTGAACTAAAACCGAAAATCGAATATTCGAATATTCGATTAATCGAATAATTCGAATAATTTTAAGAGCCCTAGGGCTCAGCCCCAAAATTTGCAAAGATTTGCAGGAAAGGCACAAACCTAAATCTGTTAGGAAAAGTCCACAGATCGAGCATGATCTGTATAAGCGGGGCGTTAAGAACAACGCCCAATGAAGCTCTCTAGGCCATTCTTGGCTTTTTGCCACTCGATCTGGAAGGGTACCGGGCAGCAGCAGCATCGGCTCTGCGTCTAAGGGAAACGTCCGTCTGGGGCGCAAGCACTATTGGACACTCCTGTATTCTAAGATCTTACAGCTTTCTCCCTCTGAGCATAGATCGGTGTGCGACCACAACAGTCGGAGATTGTTGTTTTAGAATAAACATTCCCAGCAGGGAAGACTGGGAGAACATAGATCGGTGTCCCGCTACTAATGGCGGCACTTTTATATACACCGACGGCTCGAAGTTAGACGGCAGAGTCGGAGGAGGGGTTTACTCAAGGGATTTGGACCTAGAACTCTCCTTTAGACTACCTGATCACTGCAGCGTCTTCCAGGCTGAAGTTTCTGCAATCATGGACGCCGTGACTTGGATAGGTGAACGCACCATCGGACAGGATATCTGTATTTTCAGCGACAGCCAAGCGGCCATCAAATCCCTTGGCTCTTACTCGTTCAACTCTGAACTGACGCTCAGCTGTCGTCGATCTCTTCAAGAGATGGCCCAACTGAACCGCGTGAACCTCACATGGGTCCCGGGACACAGGGACATTGAGGGAAACTGTAGGGCAGACGAACTTGCCAGGCAGGGCACGACCAAGCAGATTCTTCAAGATAAAGAGCGCATAGGTATGCCGTTTGCCACGTGCAAGCTAATGCTGAAGGAGCATACACTCCGCGAAGCCAACGAAAGATGGCTACAAGCCCCAAGGTGCCGGATATCCAAGCAAACCTGGCCAAAATGCGATCTTAAAAGATCTAGACACATATACGCCCTAAAAAGGAAGGAAATCTCCATTATAATAGGTGTTTTAACCGGGCACTGCCTTATTGGTAGGCACGCAGCAAGGCTAGGCGTTCCCTACCGACGATGCTGCAGGAGTTGCAAAGATGATGAGGAAGAGGAAACGGTGGAGCACCTCATCTGCAACTGCCCGGCCTTAAGCGGAGCGAGAAGGCGCTCTCTGGGAGTTCCCTTCCTGGTTAGCTTAAGCCAGGTCGCGGAGCTAGACATAAAGGACTTGATGGCCTTCATCAAGTTATCAAAATGGTTCCAGGAGGTGTCGGTTAGGAGTGAAATTAGTGAAATTTCCCGAGTTTTGAGGTGTCGGGCCGAAGTTTTTGCCATGGGATGAAGTCTAAAAATGCCTGATACTACTTGAGGGTAGAATTCTACAAGAAATAGTAAAATATTTATTTAAAATATGTATTTAAAAGCAGCCAAAGTGGCCCAAATGCGTAAAGTTGGTAAAACAGAATAAATTTGCATAGGAAAATCCGCGAACTGTGGGTGTCTGGCTGGAGCCTTGTCACTGGTACGGGTCTAACAACACTTGATACTGACGCGGGGTGGTAATCTACGTTAAATATGGGAAAATCATCCATTACAATATAAGTAGTCATTTTTCGGCGACTTTGACCCCGATTCCTAGGCACTTGTCATAGGTACAGCTTCGAAAATTTCACATTCTTTCTAGATTCGTGGAGGACTATCGATCGGTATTGGTTTCATCCATTATAAAATAAGTGACGCTTTTAGGCTCTGGGATCTTGGTCTATAATGGTATACAACTCCGTTCAGCAGTTAGTTCGACTCGCGGTGAAGGCAATATGGTAGTGTGGTGAGGCAACGTGAGTAAGTGTGGTGTAAATAGTTTTTTTTTATATTTTTTGTCACTTTGACTCCTTTTTGGTGCTAAAATAGCGCTTTTTTTAGTTTATATATACAGCAGCACCTTGAAGTGCTGTTTTGACACCAACATTTTTTTTTCGTGTAAGAAATGGTATTAACTTTACACTTAAAATTGTTCGGAACTACAGAAAATGGTAAAATTGCACCACACTTTTTCGCATTGCACTAGTTTGATGCTTAATCTGAATGAAACACCACAAAAAGTTTTGCTACCACTCCAAAAAGTGTTAATATTGCACTTTATTTTTCTGTGTGTGGACTACATTTTACGGTTTCTGAAGAATACTTGGAATGTTTATAGTACTGTGACGAATTCGATGATTCCTCGATTAATCTTCCTGAGTTCGATCACTGTAAGCACGTTAAATAAATCACTGATATTCTGCTTAATAAATAGTACGCTTTATTCACTACTGAAAACCGTAGTACAATATCGCAAGTTAATTTACTGTTCAGTTCTTCACTGTACAACACTTGAAAATAAACTGATTGATTGTGCGAAAGTGATGCCGCTTTATATACTCTACGTCTACACATTTCTGGGATATTCGTGCAACCCTGTTCTCGAAGCGTGTTTATCTATCGTCATCTCTTTGTGTCATACATGTGCCTAAACAGCTGTTGCTTTCTTCGTTGTTGTACTGAGCTAGTGGTGGGAGTATAAGTTAGGGATGAGCGATTCTTGAGAACATTCGCCACAGTACTACACATAAAAGCTTCTATACCCTTGACAGCTTTGTAATGAACTAATTAGCATTTTACCCCCGAATTCTGTAATTTTGTCTCATCTCAAGTCACAAAATTTTAGATTTATCGTTTGAGGTTTGATATGAACGAAATGGAATTGGAACAAGCAATGTCTCTAATAGTGACTATTGTCTCTATTAGTGACTATTGTCTCTTTTAGTGACTATTGTCTCTATTAGTGACTATTGTCTCTATTAGTGACTATTGTCTCTATTAGTGACTATTGTCTCTATTAGTGACTATTGTCTCTATTAGTGACTATTGTCTCTATTAGTGACTATTGTCTCTATTAGTGACTGTAGACAGCTTACAGAATTCAGGGTCAACGATGAAATTAAAAAAATTAAAAAGATCCATTTAAATAAAATACTCTCTAATAGAACAGATTTTTGTTAGTCACTACTTACTTGTTAGTGGAAAGCTAATGGAAACATTCGAAAAGAATCCCTCCGGGGGGTGGCGCACTAATGGCATTGCTACTGTCGGTGTAAATGTTAGTGTGGTTCCCGGAGGCAGGGCTAGACGGCCATCATCTGTTAGCCACACCAACCGTTTTCGTCTAGAGTGTGGCTGATTGTCGTTGAAATAAGTTTGCTTAATATTGTCCGCCGCCAAAGTATTTAGAGGACTCAGGAGCTGAACTGACACATTTTTATTCTCATGATGTGTCGTTGCTTTTGATAATTGGGATGTTCTAGATTCCACTGCTTTCAACATTGGCAATGCGAGTAAAAGTACATTTATGTATACAAACACCATTATACCATGAGGATACGTGTATTTTTAGCTGAAATTGTACAGATTAATTTTTTAGAAATTTTCAAGGCAATTAAATACCAATTTTTAAATTTTTATATATAAATTGGCAATGTTTAAAAGTTTTCCCTTTTTTTGCAATAACGTTAATTCTAAGGTATAAAAAATTTTATATGTATCGATAGTTAGTGTGCATCAACAAACAAAAAATAAAAAATAAATTAATTATAATATGAAAAAAATAATATGAAAGTCTCACCACTACGAATGCTACACATTTGTATAAAATAACTAAACGAATTTTTATATTTTTTAATAATTCGTTTATTCGTATCGGCACTATGTGCCTATTTTATTTATTGAGTAATTTTAAGTTTTAGCGGCACTATGTGACTGTCGTTTACAAGACTAACTACTTTCGTTTATTCGTATCGGCACTATGTGCCTATTTTATTTATTGAGTAATTTTAAGCTTTAGCGGCACTATGTGTCTGTCGTTTACAAATGCTTAAAAAGACTAATTATTCTTAACGCTAAAGCTCATAAGCTAACCTATGCCTGAGCCTGCCTACGTGACCAAAGATGCTTGGTCAGCTAAAAAGGGTGGCGCGTGTAGCGCTCACTTGAAGATATTTGGTTTTGGGAGAGAAGCCATGGTTGCGCGTGTTTCGCTCACTAAAGGTGTTTAGTTTCATTAGTTACGAATTTAGCGGATGCGCGTTTAGCGCAGTTAAATATCAAACATCCCCGTTTGATTAATTAAAAAAATGGGATGTCGTTAAGACTTCTATGCTGCGTCCTTTTGACTACTGGCATTTGAAATGATTCTGATTTATTAATAATTATTTCAGGCTTTGCACGCTTTTTGCATCTGAAAATTGCTATTATGGTAAGTACTAGGGCTAATAGCCCAAAATGAATGAATAAACTGGATTTCACTAAAAGATTCAGAGAACTTATTTTTTTAATATTTTTTATACTAAGCTCTTTCATAAGTTTTAAGGATATTACTTCCTAGAACTCTGAATTTGAATTAAAGCAGGCAGTGGTCTCAGGCTAAGTTGTTCTAAAGTTGTAAAATTCATGTTATTTATTCTTATAGTTTCATTAAAGATTCTTATTAAATATGATCCTCTTAAATTTCTAGTATTATTATTTGTTGTAATATTTCTTTCGAAATTATTTAAGAGTATTAGTCCACTATTTATTTCGACAATATTTTTAACATGTTCCGTCTTCGTTACGGTGCACTTATATGGTTTATTCTTTATTAAATTTCTTATACAATTCTCGTTTTCCAAATTAACAATTTGAGTTTGTTTGCAGATTTTTATTTCATTTATCATTTTACAATCTTTTTCTATACCATAATATTCTTCATTACATTTCAATACTTTTTCAAAATTTATCTTTAAAATAGTCCCGTTTTTACTTAAAGGCTTAATTATAATAGATTTGCAAATTTCTTTACCGGTTTTCGGTATTTTTATCATATAAATTAGTAGTTTTGTTTTACAGCAATCTGAACCAATGAACCAAATTGCAAATTTTCTTCTACAAAAATTTCACTTATTCTATGAGCTTCTTAATTGGTAATGATAACTGAGGTAATAATGTTCGTTTAGTTAAATGAGTTGCTCTTTTAATATTTTCTAACTCATCTCTGATTAGTAGTTATTTATTTTATCACAAAAGATTTACAAAGTTAAAAGAAAATATATAACATAAATATAAATATAAATAAATAAGAATCCTAGACAATAACATTAAATGTTGTGTGTCTAACTCATCTCTGATTATGTCCATTTAAATTTTTTATTTTTTATTTTAATTTCTTTATTTTATTTAAGTTATTTTATTTTATTCTGTTTCATTTAATTTCATTGTACTTTTTATTTTATTTAATTTTTTTTTAATTTTTTTTTTATGTTACTCCTTTTTATTTGGTTTTTTCTTTATTTTTTACTTGATATTATTTAATTTTTTTATTTTTTTTTATTTAGTTTTATTTCAATAAATTTTATTTTATTTTATTTTATTATATTATTTTTGTTTTATTTTGATTTTATTTTATTTTACTTTTTTATTTTGTTTTCAAATTTAGTTTTATTTGTTTTATTTTATTTTATTTTATTTTAAGTTATTTAAGTTAATTTAATATAATTTATTTTAATTTAATTTAATTTTATTTTATTTTATTTTATTTCATTTTATTTTATTTTATTTTATTTTATTTTATATTATTTTATTTTATTTAATTTTTTTTTAATTTTTTTATATTTTTTTTTATTTTATTTTATTTTATTTATTTTATTTTATTTCATTTTATTTTATTTTATTTTATTTTATTTTATTTTAAATTTTATTTAATTTAATTTACTTTTATTTTATTTTACTTTATTTTATTTTATTTTATTTTATTTATTTTATTTTATTTTATTTTATTTTATTTAATTTCACAAAGAAATCAGAGCAACTATTAATTTTACCGAGAGAAATTTCACAAATTTTTAACGTATTGGGGAAGCCTTAATTTTCATATGTAACTTACATTATCGTTAATACCATTATGTCTGTTTTTGTCGCGCTTCCACTATTCCCTTCACTGTTGTTGTTGTTTGTTACTACTTGTTTGTTACACGTTTCCACTATTCCATTTCACTGCTGTGGTTGTTTCTTTTCTTCCTCCAGTTGTGCCTTTGCTGTTGTTTGTTACAGTTGTTGTTTGTTATCGTTTCATTATCGCTTCATTATCGTTTCATTATCATTTTGTTATCGTTTCATTATCGTTTCATTATCATTTCATTATCGTTTCATTATCATTTCATTATCGTTTCATTATCGTTTGATTTTTTTTTATTATCGTTTCATTATCGTTTCATTATCATTTCATTATCGTTTCATTATCGTTTCATTATCATTTCATTATCGTTTCATTATCGTTTCATTATTTTTTCATTATCGTTTCAGTATCGTTTCATTATCGTTTCATAACCGTTTCATTATTGTTTCATTATCGTTTTATTATCGTTTCATTGTCGTTTCATTATCGTTTCATTATCGTTTCATAATCGTTTCATTATCATTTCATTATCGTTTCATTATCATTTCATTATCGTTTCAATGTCGTTTCATTATCGTTTCATTATTTTTTAATTTTATAATTTAAGGTCTATAATTTTATATTTTTCCTTGTCAAAATATTCGGTTATTTGTTAATCTAAATGTTCACTTATTTTTGTTGTCAAAATATTCGATTATATATTAATCTAAATGTTCACTTATTTTTGTTGTCAAAATATTCGATCATTTATTAATCTAAATGTTCACTTATTTTTGTTGTCAAAATATTCGATTATTTATTAATCTAAATGTTCACTTATTTTTGTTGTCAAAATATTCGATTATTTATTAATCTAAATGTTCACTTATTTTTGGTGTCAAAATATTCGGTTATTTGTTAATCTAAATGTTCACTTATTTTTGTTGTCAAAATATTCGATTATTTATTAATCTAAATGTTCACTTATTTTTGTTGTCAAAATATTCGATTATTTATTAATCTAAATGTTCACTTATTTTTGTTGTCAAAATATTCTATTATTTATTAATCTAAATGTTCACTTATTTTTGTTGTCAAGATATTCTATTACTTTTAAATCTAAATGTTCACTTATTTCTGTTGTCAAAATATTCGATTATTTATTAATCTAAATGTTCACTTATTTTTTTTTTGTCAAAATATTCGATTATTTATTAATCTAAATGTTCACTTATTTTTTTGTCAAAATATTCCGTTATTTATTAATCTAAATGTTCCATTATTTTTATTGTCAAAATATTCTATTATTTATTAATCTAAATGTTCACTTATTTTGTTATCAAAATATTCGATTATTTATTAATCTGGCTGGGACATCACTTCCCTTCCTTTTTCCTAAAACGGTACTAAGGGGCCCACGTTGGGCGCCAAATAACTAAACGAATTTTTATATTTTTTAATAATTCGTTTATTCGTATCGGCACTATGTGCCTATTTTTTTTATTGAGTAATTTTAAGTTTTAGCGGCACTATGTGCCTGTCGTTTAAAAGACTAACTACATTCGTTTATTCGTATCGGCACTATGTGCCTATTTTATTTATTGAGTAATTTTAAGCTTTAGCGGCACTATGTGCCTGTCGTTTACAAATGCTTAAAAAGACTAACTATTCTTAACGCTAAAGCTCATAAGCTAACCTATGCGTGAGCCTGCCTACGTGACCAAAGATGCTCGGTCAGCTAAAAAGAGTGGCGCGTGTAGCGCTCACTTGAAGAAAAGGGTGGCGCGTGTAGCGCTCACTTGAAGATATTTGGTTTTGGGAGAGAATCCATGGTTGCGCATGTTTCGCTCACTAAAGGTGTTTAGTTTCATTAGTTACGAATTTAGCGGATGCGCGTTTAGCGCAGTTGCACTTTTGGTTGCAATAAGACTCTAAAATATGCAAATATGTGAATGGAATTTATGTAGAAGTTCATAAAATATTGTGTTAACTTATATTCAGTTTATAGAGCCGCTGTTGTGTGTGTAGGTATGATCACTTATTATTATTATAAGGCCTTATTACATCGCGACCATTTACACAATCTATTGTGTAATGGTATGAGCACTTGCTTCGTTGTTTTTCTAGGAGAGCCTGAGTGTGAGCGTAAAATTTGCTTTGTTACAAACATTAAGGGAGCAAAAGCAAACACAAGCAAGTACCCTGTAAAAACTTTGGAGTACCCATACTACTCCAAGAAAAATCCAATTCCATAAAAAAAGGTGCTCCAATTAACATGGCGATGTCCTAGGATTGGACCACCTAAATCCACTACACCGAAAGAAAAAAGTATCAAAAACCTCCGTAAAATTAAAATTTTTTGTTTACCAAATGCAACTGAAAATAAAAAATGTCAATTTTATAATTTCGAAAATATCATTTGTACATGAAATGGATGTGCACAAAAAAACGTAAAAACGTACAGGAAAACGTAAAATAAACATGGCCATCATGTATTATTGCAGGCATTCTAACGTATAATTGACACGAAACGTAAAATTACCATGACCATCATGTATTATTGAACGCATTCTCACGTATAATTGACATGAAACGTAAAATGAACATGACCATCATGTATTATTGCAGGCATTCTCACATATAATTGACATGAAACGTAAAATGAACATGACCATCATGTATTATTAAACGCATTCTCACGTATAATTGACATGAAACGTAAAATGAACGTGACCATTAGGGTGATTCAAATAAAAAAAATTTGATTTTTTCTTCGGTCTTACCCTCTGAAACTTTAGGTATTGACGAGAAAGCAAAAAATTAGCGCTCTAACTATTTTTTCGCCCTTTTCCATACATTTTGTATGGGAAAAAATGGTATTTTTTTCAAAGTGAATTTTCTTTCAATTTTTGAAACTTTTTTGAAAATATTTTTACACACTCTTAAAGTTGAAGCTTTGAAGCTTCCAAAATGGTCAGTCATGTGCGAATATCTTAACTATTAAAATAATTACAGCCATTTAAACGTTACTAAATTTTATACGTGTTACTGTGTATGTGTGTGCAATAGAACAAAACCATTTTCAAATGGCTGTAATTATCTTAATAGTTAAGATATTCGCACATGCCTTCCCATTATGGAATCTTCAAAGCTTCAACTTTAAAAGTATGTAAAAATGTTTTCAAAAATGTTTCAAAAATTAAAAAAAAATTCACTTTGAAAAAAAGGCTATTTTTCCCCATACAAAATGTATGGGAAAGGGCGAAAAAAATAGCCACCCCTAAGGGTTAAGTTAGAGCGCTAATTTTTTGCAAGGCTTATTTTCTCATCAATACCTAACTTTTTAGGGGGTAAGACCAAGTGGACATTTTTTTTTTTGAATCACCCTAGTGACCATCATGTATTATTGAAGGCATTATCACGTATAATTGACATGAAACGTAAAATGAACATGACCATCATATATTATTGCAGGCATTCCCCCGTATAAGGTGCGAACGGTCGTGTTTAATTTTGCTCCTTGAATTTTATATTGAATAATTGTAAAACCTTATAAAAATATTAGATAACATAATCTAATGTGAGAGATAGAGACTCGGGAAACTAATTTGGAAGTTATTTGTGACACTAAATAAAATAAAGTTTAAATTAATTATTTAATATAACTAAGACATACGTATACATTTGCGCCTGCATTAGGGGCTACATGCGTATGTACATATGTATATATGCACTTATATGTATGCAAGTTAATTAAACCAAAATGGAATGGAATGAAGGGGTGTGTGGTAAATATTACCACCTGGCACGAAGATGTTCTGGGCTTGACCAATGTAGCATTGATAAACTGCAAGAATGTGAAATGCTAAGATTTATGTGTGCTGACTGTGTACAGTATGTACATAATGTTGATGACATATTAGAAGACATGCAAATCGTAGTGAAGCAAAATGGACAACAACTAAAAGAGTATAGAAGTGAATTTGACAATGCACTTAGAAAGAACGAACAAGAAATAAAGAATCTTCTTCAAGCGGTGGAAACAGCCTTCAGTGAAAGAATTAGAGCTATGCAAAATGCGCAAAAATCGTGCGAAAAAAGTGTAAAAGAGGTTAATAAAATACGGGAAATAGCTGAAGGCTTTAAGCGAAGCAGTGAACAGGTATGTGTCGAATTAAAAACCAACAAAGATGACAATAAGAAAATGATCGAAGCAATAAGCAACGAAAACAAAAAAATGTGCAATGAACTGAAGGAGAATGTCAATAATGTTGAAGCTAAAATATCGTATGCGAATATAACAAGCAGTAGTAAACAAAAAAAAGAAGCGTTGGCAGATATAAAAAAAATGATCCATTAATAGTGAAACCGAGCAATAAACAAGATGAGGAAAGGACAAAAAATGACCTTAATTCAAACGTAGACCCAAAAGAGCTGCAAATAACGAATATAGTAACTACGCAAAGCGGGGTGGTGATAGTCGAAAGTAAAAATGATGAAGAAAGAGATAAAATTAAAAAGGCCATCGAGACTAATCTTGGGAATGCCTATGAGGTTAAGATCCCTAAGAAAGTGAAACCGACAGTTGTTGTATCGGGTATAAACTTTAAATATGATAGTGATGAACTGGCGGAGATAATTAAACGACAAAATGCGTGTCTTACTGAAACGGACATTAAAATTATAAAACAGTATGAAAAGAAAAAGGGTTCGAATGTGTATTACAACGCAGTATCTACTAGAAGTGGACGTAGAAGCTTTCACGAATATACTAGCTGGAGAAAGGATAAATGTAGGCTGGGAACGGTGCAGAGCAAGTGCTTTGTTGTTTTAAATGCAAAGGCTTTCATCATAAGGCCAGTGGCTGTCAAGAAAGGGAAGTGTGCACAAAATGTCTGGGTGAACACAAACATACGCAATGCGATAAGGAACCAATCAGGAAATGTATCAACTGTATAAGGGCAAATAAGGAACTGAATCTTGGGCTTAATGATAACCATGATACTAAGGATAGAGCATGTCCTGTATATCAGCAAAAATTATCCGCAAGGAAAAAAAAGATGGTTTATTAGCAACCAAAGCATAAAAAGTACAAGAATCGAAGTAGTGGGCTGCATACCTTAGAATGTATATACCTCAATATTTGTAGTATAACAGCAAACAAAACTGAACTGGAGCGCCTTGTCGAAATAAGAAAACCAAACATTGTACTATGCGCAGAAACATGCACAACTGATCTTATAATGGATACCGAATTAAATATTCCTACATACAAATGTATTCGTTGCGATTCCCATAGTAGACATACAGGTGGTGTTTTGATGTATGTTCATGAAAATTTAGAGTTTAGCATAGCCTGCAATTTAACCATTAACACGAATATATGGTTCATTATTATAAATATCAAAAAATGTGCGTTAAAATGGCAAATCGGTGTACTTTATCACTCACCAAGTAGCAGTGACGCCGACTTTATTACGTTATTAGACGAAATCTTGACCGAAAACCTCAAGGAATCAAACAATAATATCATAATTGGAGATTTTAACATCAATATGAATGTATCGTCAACTTACTCGAAACACCTATTAACCCTCGAGAACACGCGCCTCATAAGACAGCACGGATTCTCGCGCCTGAGCATTTTGCTCACTTCATGAAACAGCATAACTTTTTAATGGATTTCGACTTTTTAACATTTTTTTTTTACGTAGTTGTAATACCAAGTAATTTTTTTCAATTATGCATTTATTTAAGAAGTTCACATTTTAAAATTATATTAATTATTTCAAACAAAACATAACCAAAATAATTTCACTCATACTTAAGTATATTAACAAAAAAAAATCCATATAACAAAATAAATAAATAAAATACAAAAATCAGTCTTCATCAAGGTCTCCATTAACGTTGCTTTCGAAGCAAGATGGGCACATATACCTAACATGTTCTGTGCAAAGTAATTTCCCACATAAAGTGCACCCTTTTTTCGAACTTCTGTTCTTACTCCTGGGGCAAAGCTTGCAAAAACCGGGTTGTACATGTTGGCTTTCAGGTTCTATAGCTGGTACAATGCGATTCATACTATTCATTAAATCACGAGGTAAAGTTTGTATGGCCTGCCGATTAGAAATATGTGGCTTTATTAGCTCGAGAGCAATTTCCTTCAGGAACGTCCTCCTCTGAGTTAAAATTCCTTTATTTGACTTATAAATAACTTGTGCATTTATGCCAGCAATGTCAATCAGTGTGAAAAAGAGGCGCATTGGCCACCTGCATGTAATCCTGGAAACTGAATATGTTCCTTTCATCTGATCGACTGTGTCTACGCCCCCTTTCGTCTGGTTGTAAAAGGTGATAACTTCGGGTTTGTTATCAGATGTCTCATCATTAATTTCTCCATCGGCATGAAGAGATGATAGCATTAGTACAACTTTTTTGGATTTTTTCACTGGAACGTAAGAGACAAGAACCTTGTTTTCGGCATACCTGTCATTGTATGTGGTTACGGCCTTCCTTTTGCTGAAATGAACTGGGGAGGAATTTCCTTTTTATTTTTTCTTGTCGTACCCACAATGGTAGTTCTATATTGTTTATATAGTTCATCTGCTAAAGGTATTGAAGTAAAATAATTATCCATGGTAATGTGTCTTCCGCTATTCAAAATGGGGGCAGCAACCCTTTTCACTATACTCGCAGCTGAATTATCGAGCTCATAAGCACCGCTTGGCTGTTTGCCACAATAAACTTCCATATTGCAAGTATAAAATGTTCTTGAGTCAACTAACGCGTTAATTTTTAAGCCATATTTGGCCGGTTTGCTAGGGATATATATACTCTAAATTTACATCGTCCTTTGAAAGATTCAAGCATTTCTACAATAGTACAGTACTCTCCGGGAATATAGCAGTCACTGCAAGACTTATTAAAAGTTTCAAAAACTTCACGGAAAGCTGCTAAGTTATCGGTTTCGCTTCTCTGTAAGCGAGAGTCAATATCATCAAATCGAACAACACGGAGCAAAAACAGAAAACGAGTTATAGACATTGCGGCTCTGAAAATATCAGGTGTAGTTCCATCTTGAAGCCACATTTCTTTTAAATTCAAATGATTCATTTTTTTTAGTCCTGCCATGTAAAGGATGCCAATAAACGCATTTAATTCAACCGCATCTGTCGATTTGCAATCTCTATCACGTGTATAATTGCCTCTTATTTTTTCAATATAAATATTTGTATATGCCACTATTTTTTCTACCAAAGTATTTGACAAAAACATGGCCAGACATTCTGATGGAGTTCGAGAATTTTTTGCTATACTTTTAACTCCTGGCAAGTGTGTTATTATATTACACTGCCTTGTACGAACATTGCGAACTGGTGGATCAAGTGCCCATTTGGTGCACTTATCTTTCCCCAAATATACATTGCGTCTACCTCTTGGTGTCTCAGTAAGCTGGCCTCCTCGTCCTCCTCGGCGGATTGTTCAGAGTCAGTGTTGTGGTCACTATGAATTGATTCACTATCACTATCTGGAAATAATTCATTTTCGTCATAATCCAACCTATCATCATCTAAAACTTCTTCCAACCAGGAAGCAAGCTGTGAAGTATCCTTTGCGCAACGAAGACGTCTGCGTTCCACTTCACAAATACTAATATAAATATTGTGAAAGAAATTAATCTTAGAGTTAAAACCGAGGTTTTCAATAAAAAAGATAAAACATAAAATACTTACATTGTTTCACGCGCAATGAGCAAAATGCCGCTCTTAAAATTCAACCACCTACCTAAACGTCCGATCGTGCACTAACCAAAGCAAATGCTCGTTAAAGTGCGAAGCACAACTACTAGTGAAGGTACTCAACACAACAAGTGCCAGAATTCCATAGAACATAGAAATTTCGCGAAGTGAAAAAATGCTTGAGCAAAATGCTCATAGCGCATGTTCTCGAGGGTTAAGTTTATTCGCACAAAGGGCAATGATACAAATAATTAATTTCAATACTAGAATAACAGAGAACTCGACTACCAAAATTGACTTGCTCTTTAGTAATAATTATCAAGTCAGATCGGAAAATATAGTTGAATATAGAATTTCGGATCATGAAACAATTAATTTTAAAGTGCCTACAACAAAGTTTTGCAAAATGAGAAGTTACTCTACTTTTACCTCATGGGAAAACTATAGTTCCGAAAACCTTTTAAATAAGCTAAGAACAAGCGATTTTAGCTTTATGCGTGATACGGGAGTAGAAAATAAGACTATAGCCCTAAACAATATTCTTACTGAAGTAATGCAAGCACTGACCTATGTGAAGAAAACAAAAGTACAACTGAGAAATAAGTGGTATGACCGTGAGCTTGTAGCTCTGCATAAAAGAAAACTTGAGATATATAATATTGCCACAGAAACAGGATACTGGGATGAATATAATGTAATAAAGAAAATATACAAAAGTACTATTACGTATAAGAAGAAGATGTATATGGAAGGCAGAGTTCACAGCAATAACGGAAATATGAAGATGATGTGGAAGTGCCTGAAAGACCTCGCCGAACTTACAGATAACAAAAAACATATCACTAAGATAGTAATTAATGGCGCATGCCTTGATAATGAGTATCATATAGCTAATGCCCTGAATAATTTTTTGTTCAGAGCATAGTCGAAATTAATGATAGTATCGAAGAAATGCCTACTGTATCCGAATTAAACGTTGATTGCTCGATCGCAATAGAACCATTTCTTTTCACGGATATTGTGTTAGATGACATTATGAATATCACAAAAGCATTTAAAAACAAATTTGGCGGAGAAAAGCTTTTATCTGAGGGTGTTTTTAAGGATTCCATGACGTACATTGGTAACTTTTACCAAGACGTAATAAATGAGTCCCTAAATAATGGCATTGTTCCAAACTGTTGGAAAGTTTCAACAATAGTACCTGTGGAAAAAGTGAAAAATACAGTTAAACCGGAGGAGCTACGGCCAATAAATACGTTACCCGCAGATGAGAAAATTATGGAATTAGTGGTGAAAAATCAATTGGTGGCATACCTAGAAAAGCACAAAGTTATTATACCTGAACAGTCTGGATTCAGGAAGAGCCATTCTTGTGAAACGGCACTAAACATGGTTATTGCTGAATGGAAAGAAGATATATCAAATAAAAAAGTTGTGGTGTCTGTCTTTTTAGACTTGAAGCGGCCTTTGAAACAGTTGATAGGCGGGAATTGTTGGATGTCTTGTTCAGAACTGGTGTCAGAGGAACGACTTTGAAATGGTTCCGAAGCTATCTGAGTGACAGAAAACAAAGGACTGTAATTGGAAAAACAGTTTCATCGGTTGTGGATGTAGATATTGGGTTGCCGCAAGGTTCAGTACTTGCACCGATACTATTTACATTGTACATTAATGATATAAAAAAATGCTTAAAACATTGCAATATACGTCTATTTGCGGATGATGCACTGCTTATCATCAGTGAGAAAGATGCCCACAGTGCAATGCAGAAAGCAAAAGAAGATCTTGACTCTCTATACAACTGGTTGTGCCTTAAAAAATTGAAGTTAAATGTAGATAAGACTAAGTTCATGGTATTTGGCAAAAACCATAACATTATACGTAATAACGATTTAAACAATATAACCCTGAAGATAAAAAACAATATAATTCAAAGAGTAAATGCAATGAAGTACTTAGGAGTTTTAATTGATGAAAACTTGAATTTTGGAGAACATATAAATTATCTTGAAAGAAAAATTGCGCAGAAAATAGGATTCATGTACAGAACATGCAAACATATTAGTCAACATCATAAAATACTTGTGTATCGTTCAATTATTGAACCGCACTTTATATACTGTCCTACAATTCTGTTGATAGCGAGTGATATGCAAATTAAGCGACTACAAATACAACAAAACAAGGCAATGCGATTTATATTAAAATGCCCCCAAGAACATCTAAAACTATAATGCTGAATCGGTTAAACTGGCTTAGTATAAAACAGTCAATAAGTTACTTCACTTTGAAATTTATACATCAGTTAAGATTTGGAATGCTACCGAGTTATCTGAGCAATAAAATACTATATAATCACGAGATCCATAACTATGGAACTAGATACTGCAATAATATTCGACTGCCTATGGTAAGAACAGAGTCCTCTTGCGCTGCTGTTTTCACTTCACTTTTACAATTGTTTTTATGTTAATTATTTTTGTTTATATATGTAAATTCCCAGCACGCCCGAACTTAAGTGTCAACTGTAACGCGGTTCATTTCATTTTAGAATGAAGAAATTACATATACAAATGCTAGTATATTAACATATCTTTTTTACGTGAAGCAGCGCGGCTTATGGCATTTTAACATGAGAATGTTATACAAATGTGAGTTTAACAGTTTTTATATGAATATGATGTCGAAATGTATATTAACATGAGAAATTGATATGGCAGTGATATGACGTACTAAAGTTGGCTCAACAAGTTTTTTATCAATTTGACGTGAAATCGGTTGATTACATCTTTTTTTAATGTTAAATAAAACTTTTCGAAGTAATGTATTATTAACATGAGAAATTGATATGACAATGTCATACATGCTAATGTTGATTCAACAACTTTTCTATCAATTTAACGTGAACCGTGTTTGTTTGATAATTTTCAATATTAATACGTGTAACAACGCTATTTTATAAGAATGATATTTTATATTCACTAATGTATTTTGCTAATAATTTACTTGTATTTCACTTTGACATTCATTTCACCCAATTTCATTTCACTTCACTTAATTCATCAGATAACATTCCTGTAAATCACTTTTGACATTCAATCATATAACATACCTGTTAATTTGCTACTACTACTACTTATAACATTGCTGTATACGTATATTTTATGTTGTCTTGCAACCCTGTACAAACACTTGTCAATTTCCTTTCGCATAAATTAATTTTTGTGATCATTTTTCAATTCAATTGGCTTCGTGCTTGCGACGGGTAAGGTTCTCGTCCTATACTGCTTTAGACAGCTCTTACTACGGAACAAAATCAAAGCTTGCGCTTGTGTGTGTATGTAAAGTACTTGTGAATATTGCATTAAACAGGTGGTCTGCATATAACTTGCATACGTACATATATTTTTTTTAGCATATATCAACAACTTCAAAAAAATTGTCTATCAAATTATAATTAAATAAAAAAAAAAAAAAATTGTATTGAATTTGCTGCCGAATCCACTCTATGAATTATTTCCTTCGTTCCAACAACAACGACAAGGCTTCATTGGCGCCCAACATAGTGGCCAGCAGTTCAGAAGACGACGAAAGAGAGACAGAAGAACACAAAATGTCTACATTTTCACAAGAGCAGTTTTCACAGATTTTGGTGAAAATCGCAGGTGGCAATAAATGCGGTTCGTTCACTAAATGCACAGCACGTTTCCGTGGGCAGCGAGACCCATCGACAGTAGAGGAGTTCGTGTCGGCTATCACCGTATATAAAGACATCGAGAAAATTTCTGATGCGGATGCATTGCGTGGAATGCCACTGCTACTGGAGGATTATGCAGCGACATGGTGGATAGGTGTAAAAGACACTGTGTTGGTTTTCAAGGATGCTATTGAGCTTATCCGAAAAACGTTTTCGCCTCCAATGCCTGATTGGAAAATTTATTTAAATATTTTTGAAAACAAGCAGCAGCTACGCGAACCAACAGACAGTTTTATTGGCAAGAAGCGGTTACTGTTTTCGCAATTGACGGATACCCTCAGTGAAGCAGTACAACTAAATATGATTTACGGCCTCTTGAAGATCAGAGAGCGCGTGAGTCGAGATAAATTTACTACTTTTGACCAGTTAATATCGCGTTGCCGCGATGATGAAATGTTCTTGGCTGAAGTAAAGCAGCTTACTATTTCAACGTATGACAAAAGTGAATCTACAGAAGGGCAAAAAAGGTGCTCGTTTTGTAGATTACGTGGCCACACTGTAGATGTTTGTTTTAAAAAGAAAAAAGAACAACAGTCGCAGTCGGCCCAACAACAACAACAAACAAATAACGTAGGTGTAAGTACAGGCGTAAGTGCAGGATCTTCTAAACGCACAGCCAACTTTTCGTGCTATGGTTGTCGCGCACCAGTCGTATACCGCGCGAATTGTCCGAAATGTTCTGGACATGGCAAGGAAAGCCCTCAGCCATTGTCCTTCAATTCTGTTGACACCACTTCGCGGTGAAGCTCTATTCGATACAGGAGCCAAGACAAGCGTTGCTAGTTCGAATTTGAAAAATGTTTTGATTAACAAGGGGTGCATATTCCAGGAAATTATAGCAGATGTTTCTCTGGCAGATGGCAACACCACAACCCAAAGAGTACAGTCCACGATTTGCGATGTTACTATAGGGAATAGAGTGAGAAAAATCCGATTGATATCCTTACCAAATGCGATAGGTAATCGGACGCTCATCGGATCCGATTTTTTGCAACAATCAGGTATTGTCTTAAATCTAGCTCAGCGATTCTGGTATTTTGAGGACGAGCCTAAAATTAAGTATGATTTCGTTGCGCCGAGTGATATACTCAAATTTTCGCTATGGATGTTGTTGGTGAACAACTCAAGGACAATCAGATGTCTCCTTCAAAAGCCTTACGGGAGTATTCAAATCTCTTGAAGCAGATTAACGCGTCAAAAACAAAGTCCTCGTAGGCGCAAAGGCCGACATCACCGCCCTGCAGGAAATGCGATGGACGGAGCAAGGAAAGACGACCATCGGTCCTTGTGACGTATACTACAGTGGCCAGACACGCGGCAAAGCGCGTGGTGTAGGATTCGTGGTGGGAAAGAGACTTCGCCGCCAAGTATTAGCGTTCACTCCTGTGAACGAGCGTCTCGCCGCGATCCGCATCAAGGCGAGGTTTTTCAACATAACATTTATCTGCGCCTATGCGCCGACTGAGGAGACGGACGACGCAGAGAAGGACTCCTTCTACGATAAACTTGAACAGACTTATGATCGCTGCTCACAGCATGATATCAAAATCGTGCTCGGCGACTTTAATGCCAAGGTGGGCAAGGAAGGAGTCTTTGGTCCCACAGTTGGAAAATTCAGTCTCCACGATATAACATCCCCCAACGGCACTAGGTTGATTGACTTCGCCGCTGCTCGCAATATGGTCATCAGTAGTACCAGGTTCCAGCATAAGCGAATACACCAAGCCTGATCAAAGAACTAGAAACCAGATTGATCATGTCTTGATTGACGGCAGACATAGCTCCACCGTTCTGGACGTGCGTACACTGCGTGGTCCCAATATTGACTCTGACCATTATCTTGTCGCAGCCAAGATACGCACACGCCTCTGTGCAACGAAGAAAGTGCGCACAGTAACGGAAGGAAAGTTTGACGTCGAGAAGCTGCGCTTGACACAGACAGCTGATAATTTCACAACTCGACTCTCACACCTGCTAGCAGAGGGCAATCCTCGACCTAACGATGTAACCGAGCAATGGAAGCATATCTCTCACTCATTGCGTACCGCCGCTGAGGCCACTATAGGGTTCCAGCGAGCCCGCAAGAACAACTGGTACGATGAGGAATGCAAAACTGCCTCGAAAAAAAAGGACGCTGCCTACAAGGAGACGGGCGCAACCCGCAGTGTATGGCAACAATATCGTGAGGCAAAGAAGGAAGAGAGACGCCTTTTCAGAAAAAAGAAAAGTGAGGCCGAAAGGCGTGAGTGTGAGGAGCTTGAGATGCTGGCTGACAGGAATGATGCCCGAAAATTCTATGAAAAGATCCGGCGGATGACGGAAGGTTTTAAGACCGGGGCAAGCTCCTGTAAGGACAATAATGGCGACCTGGTAACCGACGTACAAAGTGTACTTAAATTATGGAGGGAGCACTTCTCCTCACTGCTAAATTGCGAGGGAGACGTCGAACCCGATACCCCAATCCCTGACGATGGAAAAGTCGTCCCACCACCTGACTATGATGAAGTGAGGATAGCTATATCCCGGCTCAACAACAACAAAGCGCCTGGAAAAGACGGACTACCCGCCGAGCTGTTCAAACGCGGAGGCGAAGAGCTGGTAAAAAGCATGCATCAGCTCTTATGCAGAATATGGTCAGACGAATGCATGCCTCCGGATTGGAATTTAAGTGTGCTTTGCCCAATCCACAAGAAAGGCGATCCCGCTAACCGCACCAACTACCGCGGAATTAGTCTTCTTAATATCGCATATAAGGTTCTTCCTAGCGTGTTGTGTGAAAGGCTGAAGCCCATCGTAGACAAACTGATTGGACCTTATCAGTGTGGCTTTAGACCTGGTAAGTCTACCATCGACCAGATTTTCACGATACGCCAAATCCTGGAGAAGACCCATGATAAGAGAATCGACACTCACCATCTCTTTGTCGATTTTAAAGCCGCTTTTGACAGCGTAAAAAGGAGTTGCCTGTATGCCGCCATGTCTGAATTTGACTTCCCTGCAAAGCTTATACGGCTTTGTCAAATGACGTTGAGCAATACCAACAGCTCCGTCAGAATCGGGAAGGACCTCTCTGAGCCATTTGAAACCAAACGAGGCTTCAGACAGGGCGACTCCCTTTCATGCGATTTCTTCAATCTGATGCTGGAGAAGATAATTCGAGCAGCAGAGCTAAACCGCAATGGTACAATCTTTTACAAGAGCGTGCAATTGCTGGCGTATGCCGATGATATTGATATCATTGGCCTTAACAACCGCGCCGTAAGCGCTGCCTTTTCTGGACTGGATAAGGAAGCGAAAAAAGTGGGTCTTGCCGTGAACGAGGACAAGACGAAGTATTTGCTGTCATCAAAGAAAGAATCGGCGCACCTGCGCCTTGGCAGCCATGTCACTGTTGATAGTTACAAATTTGAAACTGTGAGGGACTTCGTCTATTTGGGAACCAGTATCAACACCGAAAATAATATCAGTCTAGAAATCCAGCGGAGAATCACTCTTGCCAAAAAGTGCTACTTTGGACTGAGTAGGCAATTGAGAAGTAAAGTCCTCTCTCGAAGAACAAAGATCACGCTCTATAAGTCTCTCATCATACCTGTCCTAATGTATGGCTCAGATTCATGGACAATGTCAAGAGAAGATGAGATGGCCCTTGGAGTATTTGAGAGAAAAGTTCTCCGGAAGATTTATGGTCCTTCCCGTGATGCCAACGGCGAGTATAGAAGGAAATTTAACGATGAGCTGTACGAGCTCTACGCAGATCTGACCATAGTCCAGCGAATTAAAGCCCAAAGACTCCGCTGGCTGGGCCATGTTATGCGAATGGACAAAGAAGCTCCAGCACAGAAGGTTTTCCTATCGTCGCCTGAATTCGGCAGCAGAGGAAGGGGGAGGCCTCGACTGAGATGGAAACAACAGGTGGAGGATGACTTGAACTCCCTTGGGGTTTCCAATTGGCGTCCGTTATCGCTAAAAAGGAATGACTGGCGTGCTTTGATACGAAACGGCCAAAATCGCTTAGGCGGTTAAGCGCCAATAAATGATGATGATGAAAGGGAGGAAATTGTTCTCTGTAATGGGGCTAAAATTCCATTTTGTTCAAAAATAATACAGGAGCAGGTTTATGCTCTGGATTGTGGGGAAATGAAAGTGTTCAACTTGATCATCTAAAATCAGATGAACGTAAAGAAGTTGAAAAGCTATTAAAAAAATATAAGAAATTGATATATGAAGAGGGGGATACACTAACAAATACAGAAGCGGTGGTTCACGAAATAAGGACTACCACGAATCAACAAATAAATTCAAAAATATATAGACTGCCCCCAAAGCATGAGGAGGAGGCTATAAAACAAATAAAAGACGTGGAAAAACGGGATAATTCAGAAAAGTAGGAGCAAATATAGTTCTCCTATCATTATAGTACCTAAAAAGGAGGATAGTGCGGGAAAAAAACGGTTTCGTTTAGTCGTTGATTATCGGAGGTTGAATCAGATAACTATCGACGACAAATATCCCTTGCCAAATATCGATGGAATCTTGGACAAGTTGGGCAAAGCACAGTACTTTAGCACTCTTGATCTCGCAAAGGGTTACCATCAGATTTTAATGGCATCTAAGGATATTGAAAAGACGGCCTTTGTTTCCCCACTGGGTTTGTATGAATACGTCAGAATGCCGTTTGGGCTAAAAAACGCCCCGGCTACATTTCAAAGATTAATGAACGAAATTTTAAGGGAGTATATAAATAAAATATGTGTTGTATATCTGGATGACATATTGGTGTCTTCCACATCATTGGAAGAGCATTTAAGTTCATTGAAAAAATTTTTTCGAAGTTGCAAGAGCATAATTTGAAAATCCAGGCTGACAAATGCAGTTTCCTAAGGAGGGAAACCAAATTCTTGGGCCATACATTGACGAAGGAAGGAAGGCCCAACAAAGAGAAAATCGAGGTTATCCTGAATTTAAAGATTCCAAAAACCGAAAGACAGCTAAGAAGTTTTTTGGGAGCTACCGGTTACTACAGGAAATTTGTAAAGGATTATTCTAGGATTGCTTACCCGATGATTAAATATTTAAAGAAGGGATGCAAAATAAATACCAATGATCCACAATATATTTCGAGTTTTGAGAATCTCAAATCATTAATTTCCTCTCACCCAATCCTTAAGTACCCAGAGTATGACAAGGAATTTTCGATCACTACAGATGCAAGTGATTATGCTATTGGGGCAGTATTGTCTCTCGAACTCTTAACAACGATGAGCAGAACTATGCTACTACTGACAAAGAATTTCTGGCAATAATGCATGCGGTCACTTACTTTAGACCCTACATATACGGTAGTAAATTCAAAATAGTTACTGACCACTGCCCAATTATGTATTTGAATAATAAATACAAGGGGAAGGAATTTCGATGAAAACAATGATCAAGAATCGAATTTGGAGATGTCCGACATGATACATTCGGCTGAAGAGGAGCTATTGGATCACTTTGTGATTAAAGAAGATATTGTTAACAAATATAAAACGCAAATCATAGTAACATACAGCCCACAAGCTGAAGTTATGATGGTGCATGGAAGAAAAATTATTGAGGTGAACCCTAGAGATGATGAAGGTATATTAAAAAATGTATTGGAAAGAAATATTAAAAATGGTAAAGTGGGAATTTTTTCGGAAGTGGAAGAACGTGATTATCACAGGATGCAATTGCTGTTTATGTCAATGTTTTCTTGCAACAGTAAGTTGGAGTTTGTAAAATGTACAAAAAGAGCCACAGATATTTTGCAGGAGGAAGAATTGCATAGGCAAATTTCTTTGTATCATAGTGTTAAGTCTATGCATAGTGGCATTGGGGAAACTTATAATACATTAAAAGATAAAATTTTCTATCCCAAATTTAGAGAACATATTCAATTGATAATAAATAATTGTGAGAAATGCCAACAGATTAAATGCGATACAGATCCCATTAAACCAAAAATTCAATTAACTGAAACGCCAAAGGAAAAAAATGAGGTAATACATATAGATATTTTTCACTTCAAGAAGCTATCGTTTGTAACGGTTATTGATAAGCTGACCAAATTTGCAGCGGGGTATAATATTACGGATAGGAATTGTAGATCAAAAAAGGCAATTATACTTGAACATTTTGCAAAGTTCGGTAAGCCGAAGAAAGTAATCATAGATAATGAGTTTAGAGCAGAGCAGTTGGTGCAGTTTCTGAGTTCGGAGGGCGTCGAAGTTCATCTAACAAAACCAAATAATCACAAAGGAAACGCAGATATTGAGAGGCTCCACTTAACCCTGTTGGAAAAACTAACAGGAATTGATGACCCGAGTCTTTCAACAGAAATGAGGATACAGATCGTTATAGGCAACTATAACGAACGCTATCACTCAACCATACAATGTTCACCCAGGTTTGCAAAAGACAGTTCAGATCCAACAATTTTAAAAAATAGAATAGACCAAGTAAAGAAAAACACCATAGATAAAGCAAATAGAACCAGAGAACAATATGAAGAACTCAGAGAAACAGGCCCAATAAAAAACTATAAACGAGTAAGGCACAAAGATGACACTTACTACAGAATAAATCCATTGCAGAATGTGCATCCTGCAAATATCAAAAGGCCGAAGAAGTTTGCGGGAATACCAAATTAAATTAATGGGAATGAAGAAGAAGATAGGCTTAGTATCACTGCTCATAATGGGGATACATAGAGAAAAAAAGGAAAAAAATAGATTTTTTTTTTATTAATAAGATAATTGGCTAAATAGGTGTAGTTATGGGGGTACAGTATAAGAAATTAATTCGTATAAAATTGATGGTGTGGTTACATACTGTTTATTGTTGCCATTTCAGATGATGTTTTCCATGATTGTTTTAATGTTGGTAGCCCAGATGAGGTGGGCTGAAGGAATAGTAAAGGGACACCTTCAAGTGACACCAATACTGGATGAAGCGGGATATACAATGATTCACATGGGACAGGTGGAAATAGTTAATAAGACCATTACTATATTATATGTAATACAGCCACAACAAATTCTGGATGTATTGCATCAAATTAAGCAGGACATTGAGAGAGGTTCCTTTAAAGGAAGAGGGTTCCTCCTCAATGAATTGGTCAAGGGTGAAAACAATACAACCAGAAAAGATTAGTAGGAATAAGAGGGGTTTAATTTTGTTGGAACAACTTATAATTGGCTGTGCGGATTGATGGATGACGATGATAGACAGGAAATATTGGGCTATCTGGAGGTCCAACAAAAGAATGAACACAATATAATTCAGAATTTAAATCAGCAAATATTGGTAAATAAGCAGTTCAATGACACCTTGCACTTGATCAGGGATGCTATAGTAGAAGATAGAAAAAAGATTAGTAAACTTTTCGAAGGTATGAACCAACAAAATACGGAAATTTTTAACCAACTTTTATTTAACGACATAATAAATAAAATAAGATTTGTAAAAGATAAAATAGACGATATACAAAATAATATAGCGGCAGCCAAATATAATTTAATTCACCCAGGAATTTTAACAAAAGAAGAAATAAATTATTTTAAAATAGATTTTTATAAATCAGTCTATTGTAATTGCAATAAAAGTTCGAAATAGTTACATACAAACCGATTTAAAATTGCTAGTACCTTTGCCAAATGTAAACCATTTAGAAGTTGAAACAGAGAAATAATTAGTTGTAACAATAAATAATGAAAATTTTGAATATAAAAAAGATACAGCACTAAAAGATTTAAAAAGAAACCAACACTGTATATATAAAAATGATTATGTATTCAAATTTAATAACAAAACTAAAATAAATGCCTTAGAAGATGATACTTTGTTAATAGTAAATGCACACCAAGAACAAATAGATCAAAATTGTGACAATAGAGATTTGAAAATAAACAGAAATTACTTGGTGCATTATGCAAATTGTAAATTAAACATAAATAATCAAATTTTTGAAAATAAAAAAGTTGAGTTTACAGAAAAATTTTATTACCCAGCCAAAATATTAAATCAGAGCTATAATGAGCTGAAATTTAAGGAAATTAACGTAAATGAAATAGAAAATACAAAAAAAATTGAAGAGCTGGTGTATCATAGAAATGTTTCATACGGAATAAATGTTGTAATAGTTTTGTTGATTTTGGCAATAGTAATAATTGTACTGATGAAATTTTACAAAAGAAAAAATATTAAAATTGTCAATAAGATAACCCAAGAAACGCCAAGTAGCGTAGAAATCCCTTTAGCTGATAAAAGAACTCAGGAGAGTTCTTACTCAAACCGTGGGGGAATTATGTGGAATGGCCCACAACCAGCAAAACCTAGCAAGAAGCCAAGTGTATTTTGAGACTTGGTTGCTTGTTGGGAAACAAACAGAAAGACGATACTCGGCATTGCACATTTTGTATAAACAAATGGCTGGCCTTGCAATAAGTCTAATGTTGCAAGCAACAATGTAGCCCAGCCTAACTTCATATATATTTTCCAAGGCATCAAAAGCTAAGTAGGTTTCTGATGTCCAAAAATCATTTGTGTATACATACATATACACCCACATATCCATTCAAGTGCTTGATTTACTCGACACTTCGAAATCCATGGGAATGCTGAGTGAGCAAAATAGTTTGTATGCTGGATAGGCTATACATGTACATATGTACATTTGGGTATGTACATATGTACTTTTAGGTATGCTATGTATTTAGGAAGATAATTAGATCGTAAGGCTTGGTGAGGACGGCTTTGCGAGCAGCAAAGTTAGTTCCCAAAAGACCGTCCTACCAACCACTAGTGGAGGCGGCAAGATCCGTTTTTGATTAACTAAAATTACATTATAATATATGGCAAGATCCGTTTTTGATTAAATAAAAATTACATTGTTAAATATACATTGAAAAATAAAATACTATTGTGTTGTAATTAGTTAATCGGATAAAACCCCGTAAGTATCACCTGCCCCCGTTCACCAAAAGATGTGAACGTAACTCGCGCACCATAGTGCCCGCTTGCTAAACTCCTCTCGCCCCTTCTGTCTGCTCATTGGTTTTGTGGAATATTATGTTCAAGTATACAGATGTATTTACTTTTTAAAATTTTTGGGAAAACAGCATTTCAAACTTTTATTTTTTCAAAGAACTCAATTGTAAAAATGAAATTTTGAATGCCGTTTCAAAAACAATTTAAATTTTGAAATACTTATGTATACTTTGGAACCGGCGATATGTTGCGTGAAACTACCTATGGTTACTAGCTCGCTGTTGCCTATGCCTATTAATCGCCGATTTTCTTTGGTTAGATCGACGTCAAATCGTAGCATCACTAACGTATCATGTCGCATTAAACACAAATCCGAACCAGTATCTATTAACGCTGACATGGTTTGGGGCATCATATTGGGTGCCGTGAAAACCAAATCTTTAAAAATTAGTCCACCTCTCATCGTTTTAACACTATCCTTGTCCGACTTCACTTTCACATCTGGTTTGCGTTCGGCTGCACGGTGGCCCTCCTTGCCGCATTTAAAACATTTTATTTTGCTACGCGAACAATTTTTGGCGATATGCGAACTGTCGCCATATCG
Organism: Campiglossa producta; assembly: GCA_964058755.1. NCBI lineage: Eukaryota > Metazoa > Arthropoda > Insecta > Diptera > Tephritidae > Campiglossa > Campiglossa producta. Next base: position 74,811,915 of record CAXKVI010000002.1, read on the forward strand.
GAAACATTTCCTTTCACCGGAGCTGTAACTCGCTACTGCCTTGTTTGATGACGATGGCTGCACCGAGCTAGGAGCAGAAGGTTGAGGCTTTCCTTGCTGGATTTTTGCGTAAACTTTAATTTGATACTAGAGATCATCGATAGACTTCGCTTGATACGAGTTGATTTTGTTTGATTTCACATCCGGTATGCCATCGATAAAATACTGTATTAGACTGTGGTCATCAAAGCTTATACATTTTCCAATTTCCACCAAACTGTATAAATATTCGCGTAAATCTCCTTCATGACGCTTACGACGATTTCTCAGGGCCCGGTGTGCCTATATAGATGATACTGTAGTTCCAAACTCTTCCTTCAGCGCTGTCTTGGATGAGCCCCAACTGCTAACACCTGTCTGGGTTCGCTGGACATTTTCGCTGCTCCCTTTATTAACTGCTTGGCGTAGATATATTTTTGCAGCTCACTCCATTGTACGGCTATTGCTCAAAACTAGGTTTCACTGATCCGCTGAATTGCATCATGGGGTCTTCAACGTCGCGTAGAGTAAATATGGAACGCTCGGCGATGGGAAAATGGGCGCTGCGTCTACTACCTGCGTCATCGAATTCGACATCATCATCTTCGCTAGCGTTCAGGCCGAAGTGTTCCATCAACCTATCCTGTAGTGTAGCCTTCCGTCCACTAGTCGCCAACCCAAGTCCTTCTAATATCTCTTTTAGTCCGTCTACGGTCAAGCAATACAATTTGATACAAAAGGTTATTTAAATATTCGGTAATATGTATATTAGGGTGGTTCAAAATAAATGTCGTCTTGGTCTTACCCCCTAAAAAGTTAGGTATTGATGAGAAAATAAGCCTTGCAAAAAATTAGCGCTCTATTTTAACCCTTAGGGGTGGCTATTTTTTTCGCTCTTTCCCATACATTTTGTATGGGGAAAAATGGCTTTTTTTTTTCAAAGTGAATTTTCTTTTAATTTTTGAAACATTTTTCGAAATATTTTTGCATACTCTCAAAGTTGAATCCTTGAATCTTCCAAAATGGTAAACCATGTGCGATTATCTTAACTATTAAAATAATTTGAAATTGAGCGAGTTTTGTATTATTGCACACACATACACAGCAACACGTATAAAATCAACTAAATTTTAAATGGCTGTAATTATTTTAATAGTTAAGATAATTACACATAGCTTACCATTTTGGAAGCTTCATAGCTTCATCTTTAAGAGTATGTAAAAATAGTTTGAAAAAAGTTTCAAAAATTAAAAGAAAATTCACTTTGAAAAAAAAATGCTATTTTTCCCCATACAAAATGTATGGGAAAGGACGAAAAAAATAGCCACCCCTAAGGATTAAGTTAGAGCGCTAATTTTTTGCACGGCATATTTTCTCGTCAATACCTAAAGCTTCAGGGAATATGACCGAAAAAAAAACAAATTTTTTAAATTTGAATCACCCTAATGTATATGTATGTATGTAAATTCGACAGCTTTAGGGGCGGACAGTCTTTGATTATCATACGAAATGATTAAATAACAATTTAAAATTTAGTATTGTACATACTCTGGTAATATACAGACTAAATATTTTAACTGATTTTTTGATTGGTGTAGTGTAGAAAATTAATTAATTTTTTTAAGTGTACTTTTTTAGCCGCCACTACTAAGTGCAATTATGAAACTGTTTTAATATTGCAAAAACTCTGAACATAAATCAACACATACATACATAGGTGCAAGACATAATAAAACACTTAGCTGTAATGTCTTCAACTTCTCTGCTTGCTACTGCTCAGTTCCAAGTTCGTTGTTTGCTATCGTTACGCCGTTTCTGAACTTCGTTGCTGTCACGATAGATAATAAATATAGTTTAAAAAAACTAAAACTCACGCTTTTAGAGAGTATTGAAAATAATTTTAAAAACCCTACACAGTAGTATTGTGGAAAAAGCGTGGTCCGCTTTGTTCCATAATCTTCGTTTTTTATTTAAATTATTTTTACCTTTTTAGTGCAATATTCTTTAAAAGCGCGTGTTTTCGCTTTTTAAACTATATTTATTTTTTACTTTTTAGTTAAATGTGTTATGAAGTAATCGACAAATATATCGAAATATACCGCAGCGCAAACGAAACCTCTAGGGTTCCACTTTCGTTTGATACCCATATTGTAGGCAATTTTGAATATTATTGGACAACCTCATTTTGACCGATAACTCAGTTATCGATAAATATATCGAAATATTCCAAAATCCAATAGAAACCTGTAGAACTTCCCTTTTGTTTGATACCCAGATTGTAGGCATTATGACCGATAGCTTAGTTATCGATTAATATATCGAAGTCATAATGCAACCTCCTTTCCACATTTTGACCGATAACTCAGTTATCGATAAATTTATCGAAATATATCGATGTCCGAGTGAAACCTGGCGCATTCACCTTTCGTTTGATACCCATATTGTAGGGAATTTTTTAGGTTTTTGGGCAATCATATTTTGACCGATAAGTCAGTTATCGATAAATTTATCGAAATATGTCGATGTCCAAATGAAACCTGGGGCCTTCCCCTTTCGTTTGATACCCATATTGTAGGGACATTTTATGGTTTTTGGGCCACTGGGGCTTAAACCGAACGAGAGTTACATACATACAAGCAAGCAAACAAACAAACAAACAAACAAACAAGCAAACATACAACTGAACCTAATAAAAGCGTGGTAAAAATACAGCAGTCCAAACGAAACCTCTGGACTTCCACTTTCGTTTGATACCCATATTGTTAGGAAATTTTAAGGTATTTGGCCTCACATTTTGGCAATAACTCAGTTATCGATAAATTTATCGAAATATGTCGAAGTCCAAATGAAACCTGTGGCCTTCCCCTTTCGTTTGATACACATATTGTAGGGAAATTTTAAGGTTTTGCGGCAACCACATTTTGACCGATAACTCAGTTATCGATAAATTTATCAAAATATATCGAAGTCCAAATGAAACCTGGGGCCTTAACCTTTCGTTTGATACCCGTATTGTAGAAAAGTTTAAAGTTTCTTGCGCAATCACATTTTAACCAGTTACTCAGTTATCGATGAATTTATCGAAATATATCGATGTCCAAATGAAACCTGGGGCCTTCACCTTTCGTTTGATACCCACATTGTAGGGAAACTTTAGGGTTGTCGAGCAACCACATTTTGACCGATAACTCAGTTATCAATAAATTTATCGAAATATATCGATGTCCGATTGAAACCTGGGGCATTCACCTTTCGTTTGATACCCATATTGTAGGGAATTTTTTAGGTTTTTGGGCAATCATATTATGACCGATAAATCAGTTATCGATAAATTTATCGAAATATGTCGATGTCCAAATGAAACCTGGGGCCTTCCCATTTCGTTTGATACCCATATTGTAGGGACATTTTACGGTTTTTGGGCCACTGGGGCTTAGACCGAACGAGAGTTACATACATACAAGCAAGCAAACAAACAAACAAACCAACAAACAAGCAAACATACAAGTGAACCTAATAAAAGCGTGGTAAAAATACAGCAGTCCAAACGAAACCTCTGGGCTTCCACTTTCGTTTGATACCCATATTGTAGGGAAATTTTAAAGTTTTGGGGCAACCACATTTTGACCGATAACTCAGTTATCGATAAATTTATCGAAACATATCGAAGTCCAAATGAAACCTGGGGCCTTCACCTTTCGTTTGATACCCACATTGTAGGGAAACTTAAGGGTTTTCGAGCAACCACATTTTGACCGATAACTCAGTTATCGATAAATTTATCGAAATATATCGATATCCGAGTGAAACCTGGAGCATTCACCTTTCGTTTGATACCCTTATTGTAGGGAATTTTTTAGTATTTTTCCGATCAGTTAATTTATCTAATTTTTATATATATAATAAGCTGGTCTGATCTATTTATGTGGGGTGCGAATAAAACAACGTTTTTTCCACCTTACAGCTCAACGTTTCGCTAAGATTTTCTTAGCATCTTCAGGAGCGTAACTATTAGTTTATTTAAAAAACCATAAAAAGAACAAAATTACAAAAACAACATTAGTAAGTGTTACATATTGATGCACAAAGTTTAAATACACATTAAACATTTATATCTAACTTACACTGAAAAAGGTAGATTTTCACATTACATCTAATATTAACGTTCAAAACACTAAACAATAATATTGTTACATTAAAATTTTACAAAAAATTAACATATAATGTTGATACCATCATTAGTGGTACACTTGTCATACTAAACTATAAACATAACAAATACGTTGCTGCTATTTCATCGGTGTCTTCTTTTTTGTTAATCGTATATTCCCTTTTTTGCATTATACGAAGGCTCTCCAAAGTATATCTCGTCTTTTCTCTTCGTTCCTTGTCTAATATTCTCGTGTTGGCAAAATCAGCTGTATGGTTGTTTGTTATTGCATGCTGTGATAGTGCTGTGCTGAATTTCTGTTTCCTGAGGCCGATATAAGGAAACAGAATTTCTGTTTCCTGAGGCCGATATAAGGAAACAGAAATTCAGCACAGCACTATCACAGCATGCAATAACAAACAACCATACAGCTGATTTTGCCAACACGAGAATATTAGACAAGGAACGAAGAGAAAAGACGAGATATACTTTGGAGAGCCTTCGTATAATGCAAAAAAGGGAATATACGATTAACAAAAAAGAAGACACCGATGAAATAGCAGCAACGTATTTGTTATGTTTATAGTTTAGTATGACAAGTGTACCACTAATGATGGTATCAACATTATATGTTAATTTTTTGTAAAATTTTAATGTAACAATATTATTGTTTAGTGTTTTGAACGTTAATATTAGATGTAATGTGAAAATCTACCTTTTTCAGTGTAAGTTAGATATAAATGTTTAATGTGTATTTAAACTTTGTGCATCAATATGTAACACTTACTAATGTTGTTTTTGTAATTTTGTTCTTTTTATGGTTTTTTAAATAAACTAATAGTTACGCTCCTGAAGATGCTAAGAACATCTTAGCGAAACGTTGAGCTGTAAGGTGGAAAAAACGTTGTTTTATTCGCACCCCACATAAATAGATCAGACCAGCTTATTATATATATAAAAATTGGAATTTTTTAGGTTTTTGGGCAATCATATTTTGACCGATAGCTCAGTTATCGATAAATTTATCGAAATATGTCGATGTCCAAATTAAACCTGGGGCCTTCACCTTTCCTTTGATACCCATATTGTAGGGAATTTTTTAGGTTTTTGGGCAATCATATTTTGACCGATAACTCAGTTATCGATAAATTTATAGAAATATATCGAAGTCCAAATGAAACCTGGGGCCTTCCCCTTTCGTTTGATACCCATATTGTAGGGAAATTGTAAGGTTTTCTGGCAACCACATTTTGACCGATAACTCAGTTATCGATAAATTTATCGAAATATATCGATGTCCAAATGAAACCTGGGGCATTCACCCTTTCGTTTGATACCCATATTGTAGGAAATTTTTTAGGTTTTTGGGCAATCATATTTTGACCGATAACTCAGTTATCGATAAATTTATCGAAATATGTCGATGTCCAAATTAAACTTGGGGCCTTCACCTTTCGTTTGATACCCATATTGTAGGGAATTTTTTTTGGTTTTTGGGCAATCATATTTTGACCGATAACTCAGTTACCGATAAATTTATCGAAATATATCGAAGTCCAAATGAGACCTGGGGCCTTCACCTTTCGTTTGATACTTATTATGTAGGGAAATTTTAAGGTTTTCGGGCAACCACATTTTGACCGATAACTCAGTTATCGATAAATTTATCGAAATATATCGATGTCCAAATGAAACCTGGGGCCTTCACCTCTCGTTTGATACCCATATTGTAGGGAAATTTTAAGGTTTTCTGGCAACCACATTTTGACCGATAACTCAGTTATCGATAAATTTATCGAAATATATCGATGTCCAAATGAAACCTGGGGCCTTCACCTTTCGTTTGATGCCCATATTCTAGGGACATTTTAAGGTTTTCGTGCAACCACATTTTGACCGATAACTCAGTTATCGATAAATTTATCGAAATATGTCGATGTCCAAGTGAAACCTGGGGCCTTCACCTTTCGTTTAATACCCACATTGTAGGGAATTTTTTAGGTTTTTGGGCAATCATATTTTGACCGATAACTCAGTTATCGATAAATTTATCGAAATATGTCGATGTCCAAGTAAAACCTGGGGCATTCACCTTTCGTTTGATACCCATATTGTAGGGAATTTTTTAGGTTTTTGGGCAATCATATTTTGACCGATAACTCAGTTATCGATAAATTTATCAAATGAAACCTGGGGCCTTCACCTTTCGTTTGATACCCATATTGTAGGAAAATTTTAAGGTTTTCGGGCAAACACATTTTGACCGATAACTCAGTTATCGATAAATTTATCGAAATATATCGATGTCCAAATGAAACCTTGGGCCTTCCCCTTTCATTTGATACCCATATTGTAGGGACATTTTACGGTTTTTGGGCCACTGGGGCTTAGACCGAACGAGAGTTACATACATACAGGCAAGCAAGCAAACAAACAAACATACAAGCGAACCTAATAAAAGCGTGGTAAAAATAGTATACTTAAATCTTGCTTTTCATGCGCTGTCGTTGTCGCCTGCGTCGGTTGTGCTAAGTCCTCTGCCAGCCCCACTTGCTTGGCTTTAAGCGTTCAGCAGAATCAGTACGTCAGTACGTCGAAATAACTGACAGCAAAGTAGACTGCGGGTATTTGTATGCGTAACGCCAGATACGACGGATACGTCAAAATAGAATTTGCTCTAAAATTGACGTACGTCACGCAACTGACGTATTGGCGGACTGATTCTGTTTCCCGCTTTACTGTCGTGCTGGTACGTATGCGTTGCGTTTGCTGCTTTTCGTGCTCTTACTAAATCTGGCGCACCTATGTCCACGACAATTACTTTGTTATTTGAATAATTTATTTCTGTTTTAATTTTTTTCTAAGTTAAACTTTTCCAAAGGCACGTCTTCGCATGTGTATGTATGTATATGCGCGCCTTTCTTTTGCAAAGTGTTCTTTTAAATGAAATAACTACTGCAAAACTAAATCACTGCAAAGTCATCCCACTTCTGACACCAATTTGTGGGTTCTATTATACATAACTTCGTGTAACTCAACAAACGTTTAAATGACCACTCTAAAATTTTTACTGAAAATGATTAAAAGACCAATTTGTAATAAAATAAAAACAAAAAGAAATTCGGAGATAATCTTTTTCCTCAATTGCAAATTGTTTATAAAAATGTTGATAAAAATTTAAAAAAAATTAAATTTTAAATTTTAGGTTTTTTTAAGATAGATCTAACATTCATTGGGCCAGTCCTAAATTTTGATCCATTTCCGTCAATTGGTTCAAGAACTAGAATATAATGGAAAAATGCAATTTTCAAAATGTCCAAAATTCCAAAAATTCATAACTAAAAAAATTGACCACTATGGGTGAAATAAAAAAAGAGGTGTCGACTTATTTTCCATTCTCCGCAGAAAAAATATATAGTGGGCATTTTTAAATTTTAGTGCTAAATTTTATATGAAATGACCCATATGTATATAAAGCAAAACAAAAACCGGTAGAAAATTAGTAGCAAAAAAACCCAAACAATATGAAATAAAATAAAAGGAAAGAAACGCAATAAGTAAATAAAATAATGAACTTTATTAAAAAATAATCCAGCAGAAAAAAAGAAGAGTATGGAAAGGAAAGGACGGGAAAGGAAAGGAAGAGAAATGTAAGGTGAAGAAAAGAAAAGGGAAATAAACCAAAAGAAATTAAAGGAAGGAAAAGGAAAGCAAAGGAAGGGAAAGGAACGATAAGGAAAGGTAAGGAAAAGAAAGAACAGTGAAGGATAGAAAAGGAAAAAAATAACGGGAAAGGATAGAAAAGGAAAGAAAAGTTAAGGCGAGGAAAAGAATGCAAGGGAAAATAAACGACAGAAAATACAGGAAAAGTGTGGGAAAAGAAATGCCAGGGAGGGGAAATGAAGGGAAGGAGTCCCTCGTGAAGGGTGGACACCTACAGCTACATAATCATAGCTCCGCATAGCACGAGAGTAGCCCAGCCTCTCTGGCGCAATGACAAGGAACTTGCCGCTCCCAATCCATAGTGTTATGCCTCTCTGTTACCGGGCGGCCTCAGAGAGTAACTAGTGTCTCACCGTGGTACGGGGCTCTGCCGCGGCGGACGACACACTTTCTCCTCACTCTTCCCTTGACCCTAACCTGGCCTTGTCCGGCGATGGGTCGTACCAACAAGATGAATAACACAAAACAAAACTTTAAACAATCAACAACTTCGCTCACTCAGCAGAGGAGAGCTATGCTGGAGCTAACGAAAAAACATCGTCGGAGGACAACCTCCACTACAAAATTAAGCGGATGACCAAAAGCGATGGCAGCTACGGGTCGGTTAACCCCCTAATTTCTATAAAGTAAGAAGGACTTGATGGGAGCCAGCACTATTGCGGCTGCCTACGCAGCTGAGCGGACAACGGCGCAGACTGAACTTCAATCAACCGCCGGTATGAAAACGTTTGTGGCAATGACCTCACGACCTGGCGACCGCGATGGCAACTACGGGTCCGGGAGACATCTGCCGCCGCTCTGCGTACTTGGATAAAAGATTGGCTGCAAGGATTCTGAAGAAATATGAGGGAAGGGGCTTATGAGTGGGCTAAAAAATAGAGTCTTCTTGAAGAAGATTCATTCTCCGACCACCGGTATAGAAATAGTTTTAGACGTTATTGTACAGCAACCCCTTATGAAGCTCAATCTACGTAACACAAATTGGCAGCTACACAATGAAATATTAGCCAGAGACCTACCAGTACTACCCCCTCCCCCCAAGCCCCCTCATCAGTAGAGAAGCTGGTGGCTCTGGTAACGACACACACTACGGCCCTCTCAAATGCCCTAGACCAACCTTGTCCAGGGCCAAACCCACGCGGTAAGCATAGGCGACACTGGTGGACCTACGACCCGGACTCGCTCCGCAAAACCTGCAGCAAATAATTTAATAAGGCCAAAAGCCTCGGCACGGAGCCAGGCTTACCAGTACTTGTCGCTAAAAAAAAAAATGGTTTGGCCCACACTAATGTATGTAGGTAGGTAGGTAGGTAGAAGTGGCTGCCGCAAAGGCACACCTAGGCCAGTAATAAAAGGCCCGTTGTGATACCACCAAACACTAGGAAAGTCAATCCCGGGGCCCGGCCATATGGAAAATCCCAGTGCTGTCGGGACTCTCCATATAGCCGAAACCCGGGACTGACACTCCTAACCGACACCGCTACCCCTCCTCGAACCATTTTGATAACTTGATGAAGGCCATCAAGTCCTTTATGTCTAGCTCCGCGACCTGGCTTAAGCTAACCAGGAAGGGAACTCCCAGAGAGCGCCTTCTCGCTCCGCTTAAGGCCGGGCAGTTGCAGATGAGGTGCTCCACCGTTTCCTCTTCCTCATCATCTTTGCAACTCCTGCAGCATCGTCGGTAGGGAACGCCTAGCTGCGTGCCTACCAATAAGGCAGTGCCCGGTTAAAACACCTATTAATATGGAGATTTCCTTCCTTTTTAGGGCGTATATGTGTCTAGATCTTTTAAGATCGCATTTTGGCCAGGTTTGCTTGGATATCCGGCACCCTGGGGCTTGTAGCCATCTTTCGTTGGCTTCGCGGAGTGTATGCTCCTTCAGCATTAGCTTGCACGTGGCAAACGGCATACCTATGCGCTCTTTATCTTGAAGAATCTGCTTGGTCGTGCCCTGCCTGGCAAGTTCGTCTGCCCTACAGTTTCCCTCAATGTCCCTGTGTCCCGGGACCCATGTGAGGTTCACGCGGTTCTGTTGGGCCATCTCTTGAAGAGATCGACGACAGCTGAGCGTCAGTTCAGAGTTGAACGAGTAAGAGCCAAGGGATTTGATGGCCGCTTGGCTGTCGCTGAAAATACAGATATCCTGTCCGATGGTACATTCACCTATCCAAGTCACGGCGTCTATGATTGCAGAAACTTCAGCCTGGAAGACGCTGCAGTGATCAGGTAGTCTAAAGGAGAGTTCTAGGTCCAAATCCCTTGAGTAAACCCCTCCTCCGACTCTGCCGTCTAACTTCGAGCCGTCGGTGTATATACAAGTGCCGCCATTAGTAGCGGGACACCGATCTATGTTCTCCCAGTCTTCCCTGCTGGGAATGTTTATTCTAAAACAACAATCTCCGACTGTTGTGGTCGCACACCGATCTGTGCTCAGAGGGAGAAAGCTGTAAGATCTTAGAATACAGGAGTGTCCAATAGTGCTTGCGCCCCAGACGGACGTTTCCCTTAGACGCACAGCCGATGCTGCTGCTGCCCGGTACCCTTCCAGATCGAGTAGCAAAAAGCCAAGAATGGCCTGGAGAGCTTCATTGGGCGTTGTTCTTAACGCATTTAGGTTTGTTGCCTTTCCTAGCGCAGGCCACCATACCACGACTCCATACAGCATAATTGGCTGGATTATCGCAGTGTAGATCCATCTGCAAATTTTGGGGCTGAGCCCCCATTTTTTGCCAATGGCTCTTTTACACGTGTAAAGTGCAATGCACGCTTTCCTCTGGCGCTGGATGACATTCTCCTTCCAGTTAAGCTTTCTATCTAGAACTGTGCCTAGGAATTTGGCTTTGTCAGCTAAGTTCAGGCGCACGCCATCTAGTTCTGGTAGGTTCAGCGGTGGTATCTTGTACCGCCTGGTATAAAGGACAAGCTCCACCTTTCCCGGGTTGATGCTAAGTCCGCAGCGAGAGGACCATGAAGAAACTTCTCGCAGTGCTACTTGCATCAAGTCACACAGCAATAGCTAAATCGTCTGCATATGCCACTATCTTCCCGCCCCCCACCTTGTGTCTCGTAGCAGCGAGTTTACGGTGAGGTTCCATAGGAGCGGGGAGAGAACACCACCCTGAGGCGTTCCTCTTGTGACATAGCGTGAAAGATCAACTGTTCCCAGTGAAGAAACTATTTTCCTTCCCTTTAGTAGTTGATCAATTAGTCCAATAAGAGACCTATTTATGCCCAGGTTTGTTAAAGCAGTGTTAATAGCCTCCGGCCTTATATTGTTGAAAGCCCCTTCGATGTCCAGAAAGACCACGAGACAGTACTCCTTTTCGTGCAATGATTTTTCAACAATAGAGACTAGGCTGTGGAGCGCAGTTTCCGTTGATTTACCTTTGGTGTAGGCATGTTGATAGCTAGAAATAAGGTTGCTATCAATAGTAGAGGAGAGATAATCGCTAATTATCCTCTCGAAGGTTTTAAGTGCAAAAGACGAGAGACTGATCGGTCTGTAGTCTTTAGGCTCATAGTGTGAGGCCTTCCCAGCCTTTGGAATAAAGACTACCGTGGCGCTTCTCCAGGAGCACGGAATGTAATTAAGAGCCAGGCAGGCTGAAAAGAGAACTACCAGCCATTTAGCTGATATTTCCAGCGTGTTTATAAGTTGTGCGGGGAAAATCCTGTCTGGCCCAGCTGCCTTGAACGGCTCAAAGCTTTTGATTGCCCACCTTACCCTTTCCTCCGTAATGGGTATGTTTACCGCCAGGTTTGTTGCAGATGCTACAGGTGCATCATACAAGTTCCCCGGAAAGTGTGTGTTCAGGAGCAGCTCCAGGGTTTCCCCTTCCGTGCTGGTCCAAGATCCGTCAGGCTTCCGTAAATAGCTAATGGCTGTTTGAGTTTTTGATAGCACTCGTCTAAGTCTCGCTGTATCATCGACTTTTTCGACCCCGGTGCAGAAGTTTCTCCACGAAGTTCTCTTCGCTTGCCTTAGAGCCTTTTTATAGGCCCTCAGTTTAGCTTTATATTCGAGCCATTCAGGCTCCGTACCGATGCTCTTGGCCTTGTTAAATTGCTTCCTGCATGATATACGGAACGAATCCAGGTCGTAAGACCACCAGTGGGGTCTATGTTTGCCGCGTGGTTTTGGTACTGGACAAGCCTGCTCTAGGGCATTTGAGAGCGCCGTTGTAAAGGTCGTTACCAGATCATCCAGTTCTCCCACTGATGAGGGGGCTTGTGGAGGTAATACTGGTAGGTCCCTAGCTAATATTTGGTTATGTAGCTGCCAGTTAGTGTTGCGTGGATTTCGTTTCATAACTGGCTGCTCAACAATAAAGTCTAACACAATTTCTATGTACCGATGGTCAGAAAATGAATGCTCATCAAGAACACGCCATTTTCTGACCCACTCATAAGCGCCTTCGCTACAAACAGTGAGGTCTATAACCTCCCTACGAGCTTTAGTTATAAAAGTAGGCTCGTTACCCACGTTACAAACCACCAGGTTAGTTGTTAGTAGGTAGTCAAACAGAGACTCGCCCCTAGCGTTGATATCGGAGCTTCCCCACTGGACGTGATGAGCACTAGCGTCAGCTCCAATAATAAGATGGCCCGTACAGAAATTATCCACCAGATCTTTCACCTCCTTTTGTGGAGGAGGTTCTTCGGCGTCATAGGGCATATAGACCGACGCCATCGTTAGGCTGGTGCTGCCGACTGTTAAGCTGGCAGCTGTAACGTCACCATTTGAGTAGTTGGGTAATAGAAAGGTGTTTAGCTCAGACTTTACCAAAATACAGGTTCTGACCTTGCCCTCATCATTGGCTTGGATGAGCTTGTACCCCTTAGTCCCCAATCCACAGATCCTAGAGCTATTGACCCAGGGCTCTTGGATAAGGACCACGTCTACGTCGCCTTTAGAAAGACGACTGCTTAAAACAGCCGAGGCTGCTTTAGATTTGTGCAGATTTATCTGAAGCACCACCAACATGAGAGAGCTCAGACATCCCTGCCGCCAGCGTGTCGTCGAGGTCTGGCCTGTTCCGGGGGCTGTCTCTCAACGAGGAGTTGTTCAGAGCACCTGCACGATTTGGCGTGGCGGGAACCCTGCTGTCTGAAGCAGCATCAACGTTAGTGTGCTCAGGTTTAGCCACGATCGTGACGTCGAGGCCTTCTTCGTCAAGCAGGCTTTCTTCTATCGCCGAGTTGTTCGCAGCACCATCGCAATTTGACGTGGCGGATAACATACTTTCCGCGTCGGACTCCTCTGCTTCCCCTTCCGATGCCTCGATCTCCGAGTCCTCCGGAGCGTCCGGAATAGCAGCGCGCTGTGCATCGCCACGGTATACGTGGATCACGATCTGACCCAAGCCGTAATGCACTCGTCCGTTGCACCGTTTAAGGGGCTCGAGCGCCTCCTTATTCAGAGTGATAACCACCTGTCTATTGGGCCCAACCACATCATCAACCAGATTGACGCCCCAATCCTGCGTCGGGAGAGACGGATTCCAGACCTGCAGCATCTCAAGAATATTCTCGGGTTCTGCAGGGACGGCAGGAATCCATGCCCTTGCCCTTGGCCGAGCAGGAATGTCCTTCCAGTCGACGACATCTAGTCTTGCCCCTGGGTAGACTTCACCCAGTCTTGCAACTGCTGCCTTATACAGTGCGACAGTTCTTGCATCCTCGCACGCGAATATTTTGATCTGACCTTGGTGCCAGCCCGCGTCAGTACCTCGCGGCGGACTACCCGGAGACTCACGCATTAAGTGGAGGAGGGCCCTGCCCATTTCATTCCGGACATACAGCCACTGGTCTTTGGGGATGGACCAACGGTCGTTACCTCGGTCAATGAAACCTATAAGGATTCTGTCCTTGGTTACTTCAGCAAAGCTGAGTTTTCCCACTACGGGGTTGACCTGATGCCGCTTCGGATGGGGGTCTACCTCTCCGTCCGATCTCTGGCGTTTGAAAGGATTACCGTTCACCCTCTTAGGCACATAGGGCCTCTGGAAATTTGGTATCGGAGCTTTCGCTTCCTCCACCATCTTCCTTTCTTCCGGCGACAGCTTGTCCTGCGATGCTCCCTCATATTTTTTAAGGATCCTTGCGGCCTTTCTTTTATCCCAGTACGCAAAGCGTCGGGGAGATGCCTCTTTGGAGGGATTCAGACTCGTAGTTGCCATCGCGGTCTCTCCCTTTGCGGCGTCGTCCTTCTCTTTCGAAACTCTGAAACCAGGTCGTGAGACCATTGCCCCAGATGTGAAGAGATTGGGTTTCGTACCAGCGCTTGATGGAAGTTTAGCTTCCGCCGTTTTCTGCTTGACTGCGTAGGCAGCCGCACTGCTGCTTGCTCCCATCAAGTCACTCTTACTTGATAGCGGTTTGGGGGATGACTGACCCCTAGTTTCCATCGCTGTCGGCCTCCCAGTTAACTTTGAGGCGGAGTTTGTCCTCCGGCGTTGTGTTTTCGCTTGCTCCAGCATAGTTCTTCTCTGCTGCGGAGTAAACGAAGTCGTTAATTGCTTTGTATTTTGTGTGTTCTTCATCTTGTTCGTACGACCCCTCGCCGGACAAGGCCAGCTTAGGGTCAAGGGTAGTGTAAGGGGAAGTGTGTCGTCCGCCGCGGCAGAGCCCCATACCGCGGTAAGACCATAGTTACTCCCTGAGGCGGCCCGGTATCAGTGAGGCTCCGTTCGACTACAGCCACGATTTGCCTCCCGGCTGCAAACGTCCAATGGGCACGGTATCGCATAACACCCTGGATTGGGAGGGAAAAGTTTTGCACATTTATATAGCGAGCCGCTTGCTTCAAGACAGACGCCCGCTTACAGCCGCACCTCTTGGTGTACAGACGCTGCGAAAAAGACCCCGGTGAGCCCTTAAACCAAGTATGTCAGAGTGGCCCCCCCGGGGCTCCCTCTCTTTCTGCCGCGAGCCTAGGTAGCTCAACGTTTCCCAGAGTGCACGAACGAGGACGCAAGAGTCGGGATTGAGCGCGGTCACTCAGCAACCACACCCCATTACACTCCACTAATGTATGTACATACATATATGTACCGAAGTAAATGTAATGCACGGCTAAAGAGAAAGGGTCAGCCACCAGCACACGAATACACTTGAAGCGGATGAACAAAATTATTATTTACTTACCTACAAACAGACTAAAAGAAACGGCAGTGAGTTGGAAAAGCCCATTACTTGTTTTAACAAAGGCGTAACGTTTTACAAGCCAAGAAAAAGATAACTACACACTAAAATGAGATCAGGACCATGACACAATAAATTGCGTGATGTGTTTTCATCCTTTATCTACACCTTGCCAATACAGTGACCCAAATGAAATAAGTCCTAAAAAATGAAATAAGTCCCAAATATTTTACATACAAATTGGGACTTATTTCATAATGAAATAACTCCTGATGCGTTGGGACTTATTTCATAAAATTTTGTTGGGAACTATTTCATAATGAAATAACTCCCAACGGGATTTCGTTGGGAGTTAGTTCATTTTCCAGCATTGGGGGTTATTTCATATTTTCTGTGACTTAGGTATTCCCCCTTATGGACAAGACTGACAGAACCAGCAATACTCTTTTTTCTGGGCCTGGAACACCGACTTGTGCTGTTCTCGTGACATCACTCCGCGTGCTGCGTCTTCTAGTTGTTTTATCCATAGTTCTGCCCCAGGTTTTCGGTGGTGCACCAGGTCGACTTCCCTGTGGATTCCATCGCAATGCTTGTCTGGCTATATATACGGAAGGTCTTGCGAGAGTGCGACCAATTGCGCTTTGTTATTTCTGTGGTTTGGAGATACCAATTGAATGGGAGGTTAAACTACTTAAAATCTTAATGTTAATATTCACTATAAGGCGTTTTACTTTCCAGTATCTCAATCTACTTGAACGCGGAAATTCCTCAGCGAACGTTTGGCGAAATCTCCATACTGGCAGCTATAGCAGATACGACATTTGTATTGTAATGCTAAGAATATATAAATATGTATGTAAATTATGCTTTTAAGAATATTACAGTTGTAATTGAATACAAATCTTTTGTAACACAAAACAGTAAATACCCTGTAAAAATCGAGAGTACTCTATTTCCTATCTCAAGAGTACTCCAAAAGGAGCATCAAAGTACTCCAAATGTAATCCTTTTTCATGTAAAAATTGTGCTCCAATTAACATTGCGATGTCCTAGGACTGGACCACCTATTCCAACTTTCGCTTTGTTTCTGTTACTCCATGGAGTACCTAAAGTCAGAGTACTTTGCAATGTACTCCAATGTTGTTACTCCTTGGAATATATACTGCCAGAGCGATAGTGTCGTGATTTTCGTCGATAAGGCACGAGCAATGATCGACTTTCAAAAAACTGAAGGTGGTCCGATGAGGTATACACATAATCCAACGATTTTTGCAGGGTAATAGCTGTTAATAGCATAAAAATATACCTCTAGCTTTTCCTGCTACCTGTCGGCTGATAGCTCATTTACATAAAATTATTTCAGCGCGTATGATGGCCATCTCTTACTTACTTAAAATAGCCTTAAACCGGCTAGGCAATGATGGCCATCTCGCTTTTACTTATTGGCTTTTACCGGGCTTTCAAAACCAGTAGCGAGTCTGTGTGCTGAAGCAATTGTTTTTTTGAATTTTGAAGTAATTTTATATGAAACTTTGAAGCCAGCTTCTTACGATACGAAACTTACGATAAGACGAAATAAACGATATGTATGTATCTACAGTAGTAGAGCAAAGCGCTCTACTCACAAATTATTGGCGCATATTTTAAAGTAGAAAAAAATAATTCAATAGTAAATAAATAATATAATATATAATATAAATAATATAAAAAAAAATGTTTACGGTTTCTTAGCTTCTGCAATGTACGTAAATGGAAAATAGTGCGAATAAAACTTTTCCCTTGGATTGGAAAAGCTTAAAAAATCTACAAACAATAACGTTCCTATTGGCGGAACCTAAAAGTTTAAGTTTTTTCCCGTGTGCAAAAGTCGATAAATATCCTGAACTCTTCTTTGTCTGAAATGTTCTCTGGCAGCAGTATGTGCTTTCGTTGGGGTTATAAAGACTGGGGCTTGCCTTGATTGGTACACGTAGGCACGCCACTGGTGACGTCACGGTTTTATAAACATGTCTGCTTCGATTTAAATGTCTCAAATGTTATAAAAAATAAAAAATAAAACAAACAAACAAATATTTTGATTGTGACTCTATTTTTATGTATGTATGTTTATAAAAAAAATTTTGTGAAAATCTCCTTATAAAGCGCTAATTTTACGTTATCTTCTAGAAGCCGTGTTGTAGTGGATAGTAAATCAGAATTGGATACTAAATAGCAGACTCGATCAGCGTTTAATATTTAAAGATTATCAAAATCTTCAGGAAGAAAGTGGTCGCTGCATATTTTGGCGTGCTGGTTAAAGTTTAGGCTTTAGAACTGCACCCACTTTTCCCGACATGTCCTTTTCATAAGAATTTACACCCGCACACGAAACACTTCATTTTCTAATATTATTTTAACAACAATTTAAACACATTTTAAAAATCGCGACGAAAGCGTTCAATGTTTACAAAATTGTAATTAAGAAATTTCAAAAAAAAAACCTCAATAAAAGGGTGAAGAGAGAATTCAGTGAAATTTTCAAAAACGTGATGTAATTTGACAACAAACTTTTTTCTGAAATTAAATTATAAATACACGTTTGTCGGAATGTGTGATCTGTAGTAATTAGTTCATGGTTTGACTCATATGCTAAGAAAAGAAATCTCATTAAAATGATGAGATATGGCCGTACATATTTAATAAAAATACTGGCAACCCTGCACGGATCCTTAACGGCTCGAATATAAGGCTAAACTTAGGGCCTAAATAAAGTCTCTGAGGCAGGCGAAGAGAACTTCGTGGAAAAATTTACGCACTGGGGTCGAAAAGGTCGATGACACAGCGAAACTTAGACAAGTTCTCTCGAAAAATCAAACAGCCATCAGCTATTTGTGGAAGCCTGACGGAACCTGGACAAGCACGGAAGGGAAACCCCTACAGACTACAGACCTCTCTCAGTATCTCCTCCTTTGCACTCAAAACCTTCGAAAGGACAATTAGCGGCATATGCAAAGATTTAACCAATGCATACAGGGGGAGTTTAATGGGGTTGGGTTCTTGCGTCCCTGTTCGCGCACTCTGGGCAGCGTGAACTATTTGTGCTCGCGGTAGAAAGAGAGGGAGCACCGGTGGGGCCACTGTGGCATACTTGGTTTCAAGGCTTACCGAGGTCTTTTTCGTCCGTTCACCGCGTGGTGCGGCTGCAAGCGGCTCGCTATATAAATGTTTGAATATTTTTTTTTTTTTCAAAATCCCGAAGACGGGTTGTGCGCTAGGTTTGGGACCCGTCACATAAAAAATAA